>VZUA01039963.1:0-25378 GCA_013401035.1 Horornis vulcanius
AAGGGGCAGATGCAGTCCTGTGCTGTGGGCTGTGAGTGCAGCTCTCCACATCACCTTACCACCCATCAGAATGGCATTTAATCCCTGGCTTCCCCCAGCCAGGGAAAATGAGATGGTGAGAAATTTATTAGGCTTTATAATCATGCATAACAATCTGCTGTACATCACGACTTAAACTGGAAAATACGCCTGACAGTGGAATTTCACCCTTGTTAGATAAAATGAGGAAAGGTGATTGTGTGTGATCCTTGCCCCTTGCCTCCACTGGGAGAGAGAGGAAGCAACTGGCAACAGCATTTCTTAATAATTACACATTATCTCTTTGAAGAGACAGGGGTGTAGAGATCTGTTTTCTTCTCACTCCCTTCACTGGTGCAATGTAAAGAAACACTTTGATTAATTGGGCAACAATCCTTTGGGCTGTGAGGTGCTTAAACTCCTAAACCCCACAGAGAATCCAGAGATAAGAATGAGGAATTTCACTTCTTGATACAGATCAAGGCGAACCAACAGTGAATTTTAACATAACTGAAATTACTAAGGGAAAAAAAAAAAAAACCACTCAACACAACCAGCAAGGAGACATTTGTGCTTGGTGTCACAGCTCTGGGGGCTTTCACACCATTCTTATTAAAAATGGATAAACAAAGAGAGGTGACTGGATTGTTTCAAAACCAGATAAAGAAAAGTGCCCTCTCTGTGTTGCTCAGCAGCCAAAGCATTTTTGGTGTCACAAGCACAGATTCTACCTAGGGGACCTTCCCCATCTTGTGCACGAGATCCTGCCTACCACAAATTCCAGAAGAACTGAACCCAAACATCCTCTGCTCCATTTCCCCACCATGACAAGGTTCTTGTTACTTCTGGAGGCACCCAGCAGTTTCCAGACAAGCCATGGGCTCTCCACGGGCTCTCCCTCCAACCTTTTCTCAGACCCTCTCAGAATGAGCAAAGATCATGGGTTCAAAAACAAATGCACTTGAGTGTTTATATTTCTATTTCTGTCTTGCATAGAGGGCTTTGAGTATTTCAAGTCCACATTTGGAAAGTTTCTCCCCAACAACTCTAAGCACTAGAAACTTAAAAGCAGAACAAGGTGAAGGGAGCAAGACCTGCTGCCCTGAGAAAAAGACCAGACACCTGAGAGCTGACAAAATTCATTTAAACATCGACATGATGCTGTTGCACTGAACATGTCCAGAAGTGACTGGGGTTTTTTAAGTACTTACACTGAGCTATCACAGGGTTTCAGAAACCTAAAGCACTGGAGATTAGTGCTTTAAACCCTAACCTGACCTTAAGCCAAAGGGATGGGTGCCAAGGAATAGCTGCTTATGGTTTGTCAGGGGTCTGGTTTGCCTCACTCCTGCACTGCTCTGGCCCTGCCTGATGGGTGATGCCAGGGTAACTTCCAGTGTGGGTCACTCAGGGTGCTCTGCACTGGAATTGGCTGCACTCATTTGTAATGTTTTCCTTCCTCTGTTGCGCTGCTTCTTGATTAATTAGTGCCATTAAAGCACCTGCCCTGTGTACACGACAACTAGCCTTGCTTGAACAGTGGGAAGAGAGAGCAAGTCCTTCTGAATTCAGGGAAAAGTCTCTGAAGTGTAAATAGACAAAGATAATCAAATTCAGACAAGATTAAAATTAACAGACTATCAACCAAGTGACACTATTAATAAATGTCCACACCAAGTCGGGACAGAAAGGACTCTGGAAAGACCAAATGTAATTTAATTAAACAAATGAGAACATACAAAAGAAACCATAGCAGATAACTGCATGGAAAGACAAATAAAGATTTCAGCAATAATTGCTGTCCTATTATTCACTGTATGCAATGAACAATACTGGTGTTCCTCTCCATTTACATAGCGAGGTGGAAAACCTTGGGATTTTACCTGTAACCTTGTGCACTGCAGAAACTTGTCCTTCACATGAATAAATGGAGTTTTGCTCTCACATTATTAGGCCAGGCGAGTGCAGAATATACATATGTACTTACAGCAATCTTGTGATGCAAGGGAATACTATTATTCTGATTTTATGGATAGAGTTTTACAACCTCATTAGTCTTGAGGCAACAAAGCTTTCTTGGTAGGGTTTGCCTTGATATTACAGAGCGTGAAAAATCACATCCCATAATCTACATGACTAAAATAGGCAAAGTTTCTGATGTGAATGCAATAAGGTTGCCAAGACCCTGCCCATCAGCTGTGCTTGTTTATGATTTATGAAATCTCTTGTTTCCACATTAACACTCAAAGGAAGAGCACCCTGTTACCCAAAACTCAAGAACCACCCACCTGCACGTGCTGAACTTAAATTCCCATCCTGGTTTAATTCCTGATTAATGGAATGCTCAGAAACCTGCATCTCTAGCAAGGTATCTCCCCATCCTCAGGCACCACACTTAAAAGGACAACACAAACTGCTACAGAGACAGAGGCATCAAGAATGCCCCAGAGCTCTTTGAGGAACCCTCCCATTGCTGCTACAGCTCTGCCCATGAGGGGGAATCCTTGTTCCCTCACGGCCAGAAGGAAAAGAAGCTGCAATGAACCACAACCTTTTAATAATCACAGCAATGTTCATCTTGAAGCTTCTTCCAGTATAAAAACTCTGCCTTAAAAAGTCACAGCCCAGAACAACTGAATAAACCAGAGGTTATTTTCTCTCTTTAGGGTTGTAAAAATTCTTTTAAAACACAATGCACTGCGTGGTTCAGCCTTGAATTCTACCAGCACAGCACTGTTTAATGTGGCAGTTCCCTAATTGTCACTGTTTCCTATACCACTCCACTAATCAATTCATTTGATTTTACTGTGTTTCAGTCACTCCACAGAGGAATCACAGAGTGGTGGGTGTTTCTAATGAGATCCTGCAAGGACCCTGAGTAATTGACCCTCAGCTATACAACATTTTTATCAACAAGCTGGAAGAAAATACGAAAACATTATTTGATAAAAATGTCAAATGACTGACAAAGATTAGGAGAATGGTAAATAATGAAGTGGAGAAGGTATTGATTCAAAGCAACCTGATAAGATCAACACAAGCAAGCATTATGTGCTCCACAGTACTGCTACTAAATGAGTCCTAAACCCTAATTAGGAAATAGGATAAACTGAATCCTAGGAACAAAGCACTTTTACAGGTTGGAAGGGTCTATTTGGGGAAGAAAGGGGCTAAAATACAGAAAAAACTTGGATATCAAGACCAGGCATTGCCATGGTAGTGAAAGGTCTACTGCATTCCCTGACAGTGTCAGCAGAATGGGAACAGAAAGATTATATCACACTGTTAATGTGAATTGGTGCAACCACAACAGCAACCAGCAGTGCCGTCCCCACCTTTGGTTTTGCACCAAACAGCCACAAGAATGATCAAAGGAACAGTAAATTCATCAGTGCAAAAATTAAGGAACTGAATCTGCTCAGGTTATCAGAAGAAAGCAGAAGGCACAAGCTGATGACAGCTGATTAATACCTACACAGGACACTGAAGTTCCATAATTGCAGCCTCTTTGTGAAATAAACGGAGCTATGATACGATCCAGGAGCTGGGAATTGAGCTAGGCAAGCTTTGACTTGAAATGAGATGCTGCATTTTAATAGCCAGAGTAAATAACAGCTGGAGATGATTTATGGAGAGTTGAAGTGTGCTGCTCAACACTGTAAACCTGCCTTGCACAAGTGGATGTTTCCTGAGCTACGCCCAGCTCAGCTGGGTTAATTCAGGCTGGCCTTCAGGAGGTCAGAGGAGGTTTCTGCACTGGTCCCTCCTGGCTGTACAAACCACAGGTCTCCAGATCAACCCCCACTCCTGCACCTTGAGGGTTTCCTTCAGGTCTTTAAGTTTAACATCCACCCTCCCTTCATTTGGAATGTGCAATTTAAAGCTATAACTGCTGCCTTCATTTAATGGTAATTAAACCTGAGGCGGCCCCAGTGTTCTCTGTAACCAACTCACTGCTGCAAAGGGGGAGCTGGGCAGAAGCTTCTGGAGCCACCATCAGCCCAGGCTGCCAGGAGGGGACAGGGACAAGAGCACGACTCTGCCCCACAGCTCAGCCACAGCCTGGAATTTAATTAAGGAATTGTGTCATTAGAAAGCCTTTTTGGCATGCAGGACCACAGGAACAGGGTGTCAGCAAAGGAGCAAAGATACAGGAAGCCAGCACAGTGTCCTGACAGAGGACAAAGACCATTCTGCCACTGAGATAAGCTTCCCTCAGCCTGGGTCCTGTGGTAATGCAGGAATTGCCCTTCTCTCCATCCATTTTCCCATCAGTGACACCATTTGGACAACACTCCCTTCCTGAAAATCTTTTTCTCTTCTCCTCCTGTCCCTCAGCCCCAGCCTCACAGAGGCTCAGTTAAGCACCACACAAAAAAAACGAGTCCCAAAATTCAGCCCACACTGTATCTGGAAGCAGCTCTTACTGGCAGTCTATGGAAAGAGATAGGTTCTTATTTAAAGTGGATTTTGAAAGGTCTTCACTAATAGCTCATTCAGTTGGTCAAGAAATTGTGCAATTTTGTGAGTGTTATTTCCAGCCAGAGTGCAGGACACAACATATCCTGCAGAATAACTCATTCTAAGTGGCCATCAGTGATGGTGATTATGCACCAGAGCACCTCATTAAGCCTCTGACTCTCTGGTGTCCATCTAATCAGGACAACTGTGAGCCATTGTCATGTTTGTCAACTATGACACAACTTGCCAGCCTTGAAAAGGGGCAAATTCTGAGGCTGCAAGCCAGCAAGACAGTGAGGAATGGGAAAAATGCAGTTTGGAGAGGGAATGTTTAAAAACAGACTCCAATTACGCCAGTCCTGAAAGGCTGATGCTTCCTCTGAAGGAGCCACACACACAAAACTCCATCAGGAGTGCTTGGACACAAGCAAAGCCTGTGTGCTCCTCTATGCCTGCCCACACACTTCTCACTGGGTATAATGGGAGTTACAAGCTGTGCTCAGGTCTTTAGAGAACCAGATAGGGAAGTGCTTGAAGCCTTAATAAATATATATGCCTTTCCTAAGCTTTACACTGAATTAAAGGAAATAAAACAACACTCTTTGCCCCAAACCAAAGGAGATATAACTGGAAAACTTCAAGCCAAAAAGCTGGTATTTCATACAACACACAGACTGGCTCTGGACTCCTTCCCTCCTGCTGCCTTGCACATGCATTGCAGAATTTGATTTTAAAGTATTAATCATGTGGTGACCACCAAGCAGGTATTTTGTTCTTTTCCATTTGCAAAGCACATTCCCTGACAAGTTATCTAGCAACTACTCAACAAAAAACTCCCCCAAAACACAAAAAACCAGAAACTGGTGTGCATATGGTGATGGGAGACATCAAATCTAACAGGTATGCTCAAAAATCCCTTCCAGTTAGTGCAGAAGGCAGAAAGGAATGTGTTTATAATACATCATTGTGCACAATGCTAATAAAGAACTTAAGAAATTGTTTGGGGGAATGGGATTTATTTAACTCCACTGTTTAGCAGAGATGACACAATCTATAGCCTCATCACTGAAATAAGTAAGAAAGCCTTAAAGCAATATATGGATTGCTGCCACCACCACCACTTCAGATGACAAAATACATAAGCAAAACATTTTTAGATAATCTCAGATGAAAAATATTGCATTGCCATCTTTGAATTTTGGTCTGGTCTTAAAATACAACTCAGTTTTGACATAAATGTAACTGTGCTTGAGAGTAAAAACTGATGCTTGTGTACCAATCAATTTGCAGTGCTATGGATCTAAGAACGAGCCCCAAACACACCCTGGGATTTGGTTCCACTCCTGTTACTAGTGGAGGTAATTTAGTCAATGTTGTAAACAAATGCAGATCTTGGAAACCCTCGGAGCAGGGAGAACTTTGGTGAAGGCAGCTTTGTTTTTACTGAACTATCAGCAGGGAGGTCAGCACTAAAAAACTTAATGTCTTATCTCAAGTGGAACACTTCAAACCTTCTAAAATGAATTCCATTCTCCTGATGCCCACATGGGAATTTACATGGAGATACAGAAGAGAACAGCAGAGATGCTGAGCAGGTTTTAGCTGCAGAAGTGAGAACCTCCTCGTGGCTTCTCCAGCATCTCTCCTGCTGATCCACAGAAGAGATGCTGGGATCATGTAGGTTTCTCGTTTGAGATGAGGCTGATGGCACAGCAGGACTGGCTCAGAAGTTTCAGTAACACAATAAAAGTCTCTGTGCTCTGAAATAAAAATTAGGAGACTAATGGGACTCGGGCTTTCTCAACAGACCGGAGCCTTGTTGGTTTATTGCACACAATTTAGTGATAGTCATACCTTTCACAGGGTGCAAAAGTGCCTTTTTTTTTTTAATAACAGCTACAGAAAATCAATAGATTTCATGAGTTCAATTAATCCCTGCAGCTGCTGTGCCAGAGTCAGAAGGAAACAAAGAAATTTTCCATTTCTAAGCTGTTGTCTGTAGAGGAGCATGGTCCTTGAGTACCTTAAACTGTGGCTCCCATTAAAGCAGGTTTTCCTGTAATATGGGATTTTTTAGGGTAAGCCTTTGTAATTATAAAGGTAAGCCAGTGCTAGAC
The DNA here is from genome assembly GCA_013401035.1 of Horornis vulcanius. Taxonomy (NCBI): domain Eukaryota; kingdom Metazoa; phylum Chordata; class Aves; order Passeriformes; family Scotocercidae; genus Horornis; species Horornis vulcanius. The sequence continues at coordinate 6,597 of VZUA01039963.1, forward strand.
TATGCTCTGAACTAACAGAGTCATGCAGCTATTTATATTTAAATGTGTTGGACCTCCCTCAGATACAAAGCCACCAGGATTTAGGTTTGGATAATGGATCGAGGTCCTCGGGCCAGTCCATTCTTGCTGAATTATGAGGAGGTCCTTGCTAGAAGAGTTCTCCCCTACTGCTGGTACCGATTCTGAAGTAATTAGAGGAACATTGACTACTTGAAAATCCATTTTTAGGTCTTCTCCCCTGAGGTGCTGCTGTCTTTTGTGGCAGTGGATACTCAGCAGGGCTTGGAGAACCTTTGCAACTTTCCCATCACCCATCGTGTCTTCTGCAGGGACAGCTGTGCCTGTTGTGTGATTGCAGATTAACCCCTGTCCCCTGCATCACTGAAACCTGCAAGACACCTCTTGTTTATGGGGTATTTCCATCTCCAAACTCTGACCCAGCTTGGACAACCAACTGTCTGACAGGAGCTGGGCACCTCTGGCACTGACCTGTGCACACCAGGGACCTCACTCAAATGTGTGACACTAAGGACATCTTCCCCAAGAAGAAGGTTAATGTCCCATTTCCCCCTCTAAACAGCCACTTTGGGTCCTGCAAAGGGCCCATAAAGCTGGGCTTGGCTAATTACTTTGTGGTTAAAGCAGCGACCTCAAGTAGCTCATTGTCCTTTATTGCTGCCAGATTTTATTCCAGGACAATTATCTTGGTGTAAGATGCCTTTTCACATCTCAGGCAAAGTAACAATCCTCTGCATTTCAGACTCTCATGTGGGATTTTGGGTTTTTTTGCTAGTGGCAAATCTGAGCTAAATTTGGAATGTTTATTGAGTGATTCACCTTCTGCACAGCCCAGAGCAGCTGCCTTGTGACAATGTCATTTCCCAAAAAAAAAAAAAGCAGTTTCTACAAAGGCACGACATGGTGACAAAGTGAGGACAAGGGACACACCAAGGAGCCAGAGGGACAGTGATGAGCCTCAGTGCAGTGCTGAGGTTCTGAACTTGGAGCCCTCAAGGCAGAGGGAGCATCTTTTTAGCAAACCCAGGTGAGAGATTTTTCAGCAATAGAATCACAGAATGGTTTGGGTTGGAAGGGACCTTAAAGCTCATCTCATTCCACTCCCCTGCCATGGGCAGGGACACCTTCCACTATCCCAGGTTGCTCCAAGCTCTGTCCAACCTGGCCTTGGACACTTCCTGAGATGGGGCAGCCACAGCTTCTCTGGGCAACCTGTGCCAGGACCTCACCACCCTCATATATCTATTACATATCTTCTACATATTTAACCTGAATTTCCTCTCTTTTAGTTTGCTCCCATTACTCCTTGCCTTGTCACTCCAGCTCCTGATGCAAAGTCCCTCTCCACCTTCCCTGTATCCCCTTCAGATGCTGGAAGGTGCCGTGAGGTCCCCACACAACCTTCTCTTCTCCAGCCTGACCAGCCCCAAACATTCCCAGCCTGAAGGAAAACCACTCCACTCTTCTGCAGCCATCAAAACAGGGCAGGAAAGGGCAGCACTGAGATCTCTGAACTCCTGGCATGTGAGCAGCTGGTTCCCTGCCCTGTGTTATCAGTGGGCACATGGCACAGCCTCGCAGCCCCGGGAGCTCTTGGTTCCTCCTTGTTGGGAGTGCGGATCAGTTTGTATTTTTCAACAGGAGGATTGTGGCTGCCAAACCTGATAATGAAAAATTGAAAGTCAAATAACCCCTATTAGTCTGTCAAAGGTTGATGGAGCTGGTATTCTATTTTCCCATTGTGAACGACTCCCATTGTTAGGAGCTGACAGGCGAATCTCCACAGAAATATGGACTCTTTGTGGGAGCTATTTATAGCAACATATGACAATGCAGGGCTGGAATATGCATGCTGAGGTATTGCCTGGGGTGTGCAAGAGCCCCCTGGTACAATTCCTGGGTTGCAAGGAAAAATTCCATTAAGATAAGAACATCTGAGGGACCTAGAGACAGATGAGATATGGAGAAGTGGGGAGGAATGATTTGGGGGTTGTTATGGCATGGCACAACAGCCTACGTACAACAGCCTTTAAGGGATGAGGAGAGAGCACATTTATCAACAGTACATGAGCAAGAAATGACAAGTTTGTGTTTATTTTGCTCTGCTTTGCTTTTTTTTTTTTTGGTGGTTTTTTGTCTGTTTGTTTCATTTTGTGATCAGTTGAAAAGCAAACCAGATCTGTGTGTGGATGCCAGGAGAAGAGGCTTCTCAGCAGGATGGATGGCTGCAGGAGGCAGTCAGAGGCTCTCTGACAAATATTGAATATTAGCTGGGACTGGGTGCCCAGTACACTGCATGTACACAGAGAGAGATCCAGGCTTTGCAGCAGAGTCAATAAAGTCAGGACCAAGCCCAGAGATGAGGATAAAAGGAATGATTTCAGCAAATTCTGGGGGACTGGATGACACATTGGGAAGACAGAGTGCAAAGGCAGGATGAAAGAGCCAGCTCAGCTGAGCATACACTGGTGCAATTAAACCTCATGCTGATGGCCTTTCCCCTCCTCCTTGGGTGCCAAAATTAATTTGGGAGAGTGGAGCCCTCAGTGTCACTGGTCCCCTCCACAGCACACCTTTCTCTGGGCAGCTCGTCCTCCCCAAAACCAAAGAGCTGCTCCTGCTGCTTTTACCAGATGTGTTCATGGCTTTGAAAAGAGGGCAAGAGGAAGGGGAAAAGAAGGGAAAGTGAAGGGGAAGGATAAGAAAAAGCAGTATCAGGATGGTGCTTTTTACAGTAGTGTTTCCTCCACATGTTTGAAGCTCCTGCATATTGAAATCCTCTGCTCTGTCCTGTCTGTGTTAGCCACAAATAAAGAGGCAAAGCAAGCTGGCAGTTCTCCTGGCACCTGGCTAACCAGATTTCTGAATTTTCACTCTTACTTCTCATTTTTAATTGTGAGACACTTCAGGAGTTGGTGAACAGCAGCATTTTAATCATCCTGTTGACAGGAGGTACAAGCACACTTTGCACATTGCCCACTCTACAGGTCAGGGCTTGCTGGTGCCCTGGTGGCTCTGGAAGATTCTCACTCCTGCCTGGGGTGCTGCCATAGAGCCTTGATGCTTTTGAACCCTTTGGTGGACCAATTAAAAGAGTAAAAATCAGAGTTCACAGGACAAGAACCCTCCAGAGATGACTCAGGATGTGGTAACAGCGTAGGCAGTGGAAATGCAGCCAAGCTCCTTCTTCCCCCAACCCTGCATCAGTTTTACAAAGCTCCTGCAGTTTCCATTCCCTTACCTGATAGAAAACTTCTGAGCATACAGATAACACATTTATAAGCATCAAATAGTTACCCAGCCTGCCAGATACTATTATTGTTCACAGATAAGATACAAGAGACACCCATGTAAAGGAAAGAGGCTAAGACTGATAAAACTCCACGAGCACAAAGAGCAGCTTAACACTCACCAAGCCCTCAGGCTCTCGTTACCAACTCTGTTAACTAAAAAAGAAACACCAAAAATTGGAAGAAATCTTTAAAATCCTTAAACAATTACAGCAAGGTCACCAAATTCCACCCAAACCACCGGTGCCTCCCTCACTTCTTGCAGTCAGGCACACAAGTTTGGGTTTCCTCTCATCTCACCAGGTTGGTATTTTCTTCCCTTTCTTGCCTAATTTTCCAGTTATCAGAGGAGCAGTGTGCATAGGAGGCAGTCTGTATGTACAACTATTTATATATGATTTAAAATAATTAAAACCTTGAACAGTGTGATTTCAGGGGCAAAGCTGTTCTCAGAGCAAGGATTTCAGTTCTAATCCTGGATGAATAATTAGCTGATTCAGACGTGTATTTATAGGGACAGAGTTCCACTGGGCAGAAAGACACCAACACAATGACAAGTGAATTAAAGTGTGTCCTCCTTGACATCCCAAATGTTGTGGGATGTCCCCAAGCTCTCCACAGGCACAGGAGAGCCCCCCAGACCAGTAACCCCTCTGGGAAGTGCAGCTGCAGTGACACTGCTCAGAGAAAAAAAGTCAACATTTGGTTCTAAAACCATTTCTCAAAGGTTCAGAAAACAGAAAGACAGTCAAATTCTGCTTGATTCAGGTGTAGACCTGCCAAACTTGCAAGCCATGAGGAGGAGAGTACACTTACAAGTCTCTGTGTGGAATAAGAATTACTGGTTTAGTTCCTTAAGTTCATTAAATAGGAGAGTTTTGACTTGCAGTCAATAGAAAAGCTCAGAAAATTAAATACAGAACCCAACAGATTATGCAGAAAATGATCCTTGAGAGTTTTTGCACTTATACAATACTGGAAGATTTGATCTTCTCTAGGACTGGACCTCTTAGCTCATTAAATGTCAATATTTTGGTGTATTTTATACAGCAGTGCTGAGCCCATAAATGTGATGGGGGTCTCTGAGTAGCAGCACTGGGGGGTGGCAATAAAAAATACACAGCAGGGCACTGTGTCTTCAGTAAGGAGGAAAGTTGTTGTTCTTTACACAAATCTCAGGAGATTAAGCAATGGAAAAGTGTGTCAGACAGCAGGATTTCACGGTCCAGAAACTCAAAAATAAGATAAAACTCCAAAATCGAATTACCACTCCTGCCAATAACCTATTACTGTGCAGTTATTAAATACACACAGACATTCCCATGACCACGATGCACTGTAAATCACACTTGCAGACAGTTCATTTAATGAACAGTGTTTGAGTAGACAATCTGTTTGGGATTATATTAAATATATAACTCCACTTGCTAAGAAATGCATTCATACTTGAACTTTCTTGCAGTCCTGCCTTTAAAAGAGGAGGAGAGGAGAAGAACAAATCATTGACAAGTGGCAATTTGCAGTTTCAAAAAGCAGCAAGTGGGAACCAAAGCTTAATTTGATTTAATAATAATAATTTACCTTTAAAGAATTTATCCTGTAAAGCTGGATGATAGCCCAGAAGAAAAATACGCAGAATTTCACCTGAGGTTTTTAGTAATTAAAATATTACACTGTTGATTTAATTTACTTGTGTTGCAGGAAATGCTCTTGCCTTGACATGCACTTTGAGGATGTAAACGTGACATGCAGTGTCCTAAGCTGCTCCTGTGTCACAGACACTCCCAGTGCCTGGAGCTGGCACTCAGATGGGTCCTGCCTCATCCCCAAGCATCCTTCTGGATTTTCCCAAGGAGCCAGAACCTTCCTGGGGGTTTTCCCTCCCCTTCTGCAGTCCAAGGCTTTGGGGTTGCAGCTCACCACGTGCCCAGCAGCAACTGGTGATGATGCCTGACCCAAACAGGCTGCAATCCCAATTCCCTGTTTTATGGGAGAGCTTGGCCACCCTCTCCCAGGGGCACCCTGTTGCTGGGTTGGTGCAAAACCAGGAGCAGAGGGTGGGAAAAGTGCTTTCCTCAGGGCAAGCTGAACTGTGCTGGAGGTGGTACCCAATGGAAACAGGGATGATGTGGATCCTGGAGCTGTAATGTGTGTTTTTTAAGCAGAGGAGATTTAAAGGCAGTGCACAATCTCACACTGCAGGGGATTAGCCAGACTCCATCAGGATTTAGGTGCAGATTCTGCTGGAGAAAAGGACAGTGTCTTATCAGGGATCTGCTGCCTGGGGGCTTCTTTGCGTTCTCCTTGGAAGCACCTGGTGGCCCCTCAGCCCTCATCAGCAACGTCAGTTTTTAAATTCACTGTGGAATCAGGCTTTCCTGGCAGAGAGGTGGGATGGCACCAGCCCTGCTCCTGCCAGGAACTGAAGGTCACCAGCCCTGTCCCCACAGAGTGGGGACATGGACAGGCCCACACTGGCCCAGAAGCCTCAAGGACACCATTTCTGGGCCAGATAAATCAAGTTAAGAAGCATCTCTGAATGCTCAGCCAGATGGATCACTTGAATGACTAAACACCCTAATACATCTTTTTGAGAAAAGATATTGGCTTGTGCAATGAAACAGATAATTGACTATTCCATGGAAACTGTTAGGGCTTTACCTCTGGGATCAGCAGGAACCCATCTCTCTGGCTACAGAGGAAAGCCAGCAAGTCTTTGGGGTTGGTTTTATTCTCCTTTTTATTTTTTTCCAGAGGAAAATTTGGAACAGAAACCAAGCCCAGGCTGCTCTTCCCACATCAATCCTCGCTGATGTACCATGATAATCTGGGACTGAGCATGAGTGCAGCAGCCCCATCAGGCAATGCAAATAATATAAACTTCCAAAAAACCCGATGGATAAAGGGTAAAGGCAGGTCATTTGGAAAGGAGCTCTTCAAACTCCCCCATCAATCTCAGCAAACCTTCCCTCACCCCATCATCAACCTGATTCCAGTGTTTTCCCTCTGATCAGCTGCTACACTGATGGATATGCAAAATACCTGGTTTTCCCTGGGCTGTGGCAGAAGGAGGTGAGAGGAAATCATGCTACCCCTACCCCTCTCTAGCTCTTCCCTTTTCCAACTACATCAGCGCCACAATTTATAAAACTGTGGTTTCTTTTTTTTTTTTTTTTTTNTAATTCCAGGCAGAGCTCCACCAAACCCATGGGCCTCTTAACAGTTTATTCCTGTGGTTTCTCAGGACATGAGCTCCTTGATGGAATTACAGTGCTGTCATTCAAGTTGCTTGTTATTTGTTCTGTATGTAAATAAAGGGAATGCATTTAAAGGGCTGCACTAATGTATTCAAATATTTGTAGATAATCCACTGTAAATCTCCAGACTGGAGGATTTTGCATAAATGCTTGAATCTGTAACAGCTAGGAGGGAATTCCAACTCCCTGATCGAGTAAATTACACAAAAAAATAGCAGGATGATTAGACCAAGCACATTAATATTCACAGTAAGTTTTGTCTGTCAGCATTCAGGACTGAATTCAGGGGTTGCATCACTTTCAGTATTTGTGTGGCAGGAGGAGAAGCCAGCCACAATCAGGCTGTAACAATACATATAATTTCATTGTTACAGAGCACCACAAAACATAAGGAACTGGGCTGCTTCTTGTATTTACAAATATTTTTCATACAAGTTTTAATAGCTGATCAGCTGAGAAGTTTTACTGTCCAAATATCCCTTCTCTTCACATTTTGGATAGTTAGAGAGAGGTTCTGACATCGCTGAGCCACTCAGATCTCCCACAAATTGCTCCTAAATTTAACTACCAGGAAAAGGCCCCTCTCCATCAGTAAAGGTGTTAATAATATATACACGTATTATTAACTGCACTTATTTTCATTTCTTGCCCTGGAGTCATCATTAGTGAAGATTAAACATGCATAAATCAGCCTCTCCTAAATTAGTGAACATCGGCAAATGTCACCTTGTTGAAACGAAAAGTTATTTATTTATTTGCCTCTTTATTTATTTATTTCCCCCCAAACTGGGTGGTGTTGAAAGACATACAATTGTGTCTCACCACTTTTTTCAGCCAGGCCACTGGGCTGCATCCCATTAATCTCTCATTCTAAATCAGAGGAAATCAAGGTCAGGTCTGGATTTTTTTGGCTTAATTTTCCTAAAACAATCCTGTGTGGTTTGGAAATCTTATGTGGAGAGGACCGAATTGTATCTTCAGCTACTTCTATACTGTACTATGCCAGTCACTGGAAGTTGTGCAGGTATAATAGAGAGAAGAGATTAGCTGTCAATATGGCAAATAAAAACTAATTAAGAGTGAATGGCTTAATGATAGGGGCTCATATTTCAACATTGCCAGTTCCTGCTATTTTATCACGAGTCTCTTGGAGTTTATTTGAAAGTCTTTCTCCTGAAATAAAGTGATTACATGAGTATCTCACCATCATTAACCAGCAGTAATTTCCCAGCCTTTCAGCTGCAGAGGAAGATGTTAGCTAAGTACACCTCCAAGGCTCAGAAATGAAAACATTCAACGTTTATTAATCTCACTGATTTTTGAGGACCTGCTCACATTATTAAATGTTCAGGGTTGGCTACACTGAGATAACAAAATACCAGAGACATCCCAAATACCAGGAGACTTTTTGTCCTTTCAAGGAGGGAAATGCTGGTGCTGTTTATTCATCACTGCTAAGTTTAGCACAGCTCCAGGCATGAAGTATTAAAAAATGTTCTTGTGTTGATTTGCATTTCTGATAATTATTTCCACGGAGCTGTCACCTCCAACACTGCCAGACAGAATTAGCTCCCCCAAAGGGCACTGGACAGGCAGGCATGGAGGGGTTGGATCTGAGATCAGGCAAACAGAGTGGTTCTGAACACCCTATCTTGGGAAAAAACACAGGAATTCAACATCATCCCAGATTATGGCTGCCCAAATGAGTTATGCACATGTTGGGATAATCTAGGGATAAAAGTGCACACACTGCTCCCTCTATTGCATCTGCAGCATCTTGTCTACATTTTCTTGCTGACCCAGCCTTTTTCTACACACAGATAATTAACAGGGGTTAGGTTCTGATAGCTGTCCAAGCTGGACTCTGCAAAGTCCATTTTTAAGGGAATATTTCCCCATCTGCAGCCACCTGGGGACCCTGTAATTCTTACTTTCTCTGCTGAGATCCTTTGGCCATCAGCAACACACCTTTCCCTTTAGGGACTTTGGCTGGTTTTCTATGGGAACTGCCTGGACTCACAAAAAACACCAGTGGCACCATCAGAGTCACCCTGTTCTCTTCCAGCAGTGAGAGGGTGGCAGAGCAAGGAAGGTCTGGCCCTGTGTCACCAAGAGCCTGGGCTTGCTGTTATCCCAGCACTGTAATTTGGGACTGTCCATGTAATGGAGAAGAGCTCTAAAGTCTCTGGATTCCCTCTCTCCACACTGATGATAAAATTCAGCACATTCAGTGCTGTGCTGACACGAGGCATTAATCTTGACACCCTCACTGGCTTTGTAGTGTTGATGCAGAACAACAGGAATATTGCAAAATTCACCAACAGCAAAATCAAAATATTATCTTTTAAAGAATGCTTTAAAAGTTAATTTGAAATATTTCTATCAAGTTTGAGAGAAGCACCTTTGGATACACCACTGGATCACCCCAGAACCGGAGCTAAAAGCGGTTTTGTTTTTGAACAGATCAATCCTCTTTCCCAGTTAGCACTGCCACAAACATTTGCTGTGGACCTAGGAAATACTGTTCCCATTAACAGCCTGACAGTGTCCTGTGAATGTGTGCTCAGGAGCAGATTTTTTTGTGTTGTATTACCCTTGAGCATCAGTTGGGAAAACACACTTACATAACAAAGCTAAACAAACACGGGGTGGAATACAGAATATAAATAATGGGAGGAGTTTGGTTCACGTTGTTCCCCCATTCCATGCTGGGATTTAGGGTGGGATAAGGCAGTCTGCTCTTAGTCCCATCCACCAGAGCCCTTCTATCCATAGCAATGATTAAAAATTAACTAGGCGAGGAAGACAGATCGACTTTATCGGGTACTGCTGAGATCAGATTAACATTCCTCTGACACAGGGGAGTTCAAAGTTCAGGTTCCTGTATTACTGGAAGTTTAATTTTTAATCTTTCTTTAATAGTTAAGGTCTAAGAGGAGTGCCCTAGATAGTGCCTGCCCTGACATGAAGGAACCTCAGGCCATAAACTTCAAAAGCATGGATGATGGACATCTGATGTTCCCCAAAAAAAGAAAGCTCTTGCCTGCTGACCTAGAGGTACTCCTGGAATTTGTCATGTCTCCATTGCTCTTGTTTTGACTAAACACATCATCCTGCTCCAAAGGATAAATGCAAGGGGTGAGAGACAAAGAGAGAGGCCTCAAGAGACTGCTGGGACTCTTCTGTTCGTACCTGGTGGCCATTGCCACCAGGAAGGACCAGCTCTCAAAGCACCTTCCCCCAGCTCAATGACCACAGGAGCACATCCCCCATGGAGCCAGGCTGGGAGGGCTGGGGGTGTTCAGCCTGGGAAACAGAAGGCTCTGGAGACACCTCCCTGTGCCCAAAGGGGCTGCAAGAGAGCTGGAGAGGGACTTTGGGCGGGACGTGGAATGACAGCACAAGGGGGAATGGCTTCAAAGTGACAGAGGGCAGGGTTAGATGGGATACTGGGGAAAAATTCTGCCCTGTGAGGGTGGGGAGGCCCTGGCACAGGGTGCCCAGAAAAGCTGTGGCTGCCCCTGGATCCCTGGCAGCGTCCAAGGCCAGGTTGGACAGGGCTTGGAGCAACCTGGGACAGTGAAAGGTGTCCCTGCCTATGGCAGGGGACAGAACTGGATGGGCTTTAAGGTTCCTTCCAATCCAATTCCAAATTCCATGATAAAGTCAGCAAGTATTTGTGACCTACACTCGCTTTTACCAACACTGTTGTGTCCAGCCCCTCACTTCACAAAGACAGTCCCAGCCACCAGAAGAGACGCTCTCTTAAAAACTTGGGATGCTCCACATTTCTGCCACTATTTTATTGCCTCCCTTTACTGTACTTCTAAGAGTTGCTAAGAATTACTTAACATCAGCAAATACTAAGCAACAAATGTTTTACACATGACAAATCCTTTGCCTCTGGCGATTTTAGAAGTTCAGATTTTGTCTCATGCAGCAGAGCCCGGGTTAGGCTCTCACATCAGCTGCTGCAAAGGTTACAGGAGAAATAAGGGACCCTGTCTCCCACTAAGCCACACTCTCCTTTCAAAACCAAATTGATTGCTCTTGGATGGGGATGGGGGACATTCCGTGCCTTCCCATATGGAGAGCAGATTCTATGTGTTGAACATGCCTGTGAGGTAATATTTCAGCTGAATCTACTGTCTGTCACATCTGGTATTTTGAATAATCGGTTAAGTGAACCGTAAATTAAATTAAGCCAAGCCAGTGTCATAAACCTAAAGTGCATTTCCAAAGGTTCTCCCATATGAAGGAGGGAGTTGGCTTTAGAGGGCTTTAACATCCTGACTCTGAGAGCCTTAACTGCAAATAAATCAACAGCCTGTGTGCTTGTACCCGTTCAACAGCCCCCCAGAGTGGATTAAAATTAAATACTTGTGAGATAGTGACAATGTGGATGCATTTTCCTTCACAGGCACCTGCCACAAATAAAGAGCTTCTGATGGTGACAATCAGAGCAAGAGACTAAACAGGAATTATCAGGGGAGACAGGATCCTGGTGGTGCTTCCCTGGGCCTGCCAGGTTGGCTCTGAAGGAGCAGGAGACACTGGCTGCCCTCTCCAGCTCTGCTGGCAAAGGATCTGCAGGAAAGGTGAGGTTGTTCTACCTGCCTGACACTGGGATGAGTGACTGGTGTCCAGAGCAGCTGCTCCCCAGAGGGCTTTTGGATGTGCCCCAAATTTTCCTCCCACCTCATGGAGCTGAATTGCTCCACTTTCAACCAAAAAAGAAAAAAAAAACCAACCCCAACCTCACAGGACTAAAAAGCAGCAGCTCATTTGTAAGCTTGTCCTTGGGAATGCTCTCCACAGCCTCATGAATGCAATGATTTCAGCCAAAGGATTGTCTTTCCCTGCACCTCTCACAGCCCTGAGCACCACGTTTTACCAATAAAGGGCTAATGAACCACAACAGTTGTTCATATGTTTTCTTACTCCTTCTCTGAAATGTCACAATAAATCTATATTGCTGGGGAACAGCAAGCAGATGGATATTGTAGCTCGTAATTTGGCATAGGTGTTCTCAATCAAGGCAGAGATTAATTCTCCCCAATGATAACCAGCTCTCTCATTTGTTAGGAGCCCATTATCATTTTCTAAAAGGTTTTTTCTTGGGACAAGGGTAAAAACCTGCTCTCTTTGTCCTCTTGCTTTACCCATTACAAAGAGAATGAGGGATGGATTTCTGGAGACAAGGTGAGTTAACCACAGAAAATGGCATCGTAAATAAGCATAGAAACAATAGCAAAAAATTCCTAGAAGCACTCTTTGATGGAGTGCATGGATTCATGGAATGTACCTCCTGTTGCTTTGTGAGCAGCTCAGGAATACTTTTTGTTAGGATTATTTCCTCAATGAGACTGAAAAGTATATTAAAAAAAAAACCAGATCAAAACAAATTAAAAAGCTATTTTCTGAGATACATCTTACAATGGGAAAAGGAACGTGTCCTTTTTTCTAAAACCTTCAAACTAAATAACAGAATAGAAAACCAATATGGATTTTACTAGCTGGGAAAAAATAAAATGGGGAGACAGAGCCATTTCTCATGGCACAGAAAAGAACTAAAATTTGTAAGTGAATGTAAAATCTGACAAATAAAGTGAGCTTCAGTCCTGACTTCCAGACCCTGCCTCATCCCTGGTCCTGCAGGAGGTGTGCAGCATCTCTGAGAATTCACATTTCCTTACTGATCTTCCTCTGATCTCATTATTTCATTAAATACTCCTAAAAACATCCCCTTGAGGTATTTGTTACCCTTGAATTTTGTTTGCTAATGAGCTCCTAATTGTGGCATAGCAAGTTCATCAACTATTGCACTTCTGTAAAACAAAGAGGTACTGCAGCTAATTATTTGTTAAACTCATTATCAGAGCATTGCTACTGCAAAATTTCATAGGTGTTGAATTTTCCAGCTGACATCCTGCTGCAGGACAGGGGGGTGGGGACTTGAGCAGAGGTGATAAAACAGCAGGGAGAGTTTTTTGAAGTTCCTGCTTTTCCTACATCTCTCACTACCTCCAATGAGGCATTTCAGAGCATCCCCAGACACTCCCTAAAGTCCAGGGAAAGCTCTGCACTGACCCTGGTGGGCACTGGGCAGGATCAGCACAGGTAATTGATGAGTTTTCACTCCCTGCACAACTAAAGAAGAATATATTAGTAGAAAATTATTAGCCTGGTTGGTTATTGATTAACAGAAATGCTACAGTGCTCTTACGATTTCAAATTGCTCCTGATTAATGGATGAGGGAAGGGAATTTAAAGAGTGATCTCACTGAGCTTCGCAGAGCAGGGGACTGCAGCAGTGACTGCAGCATCCTACACCTTGCCCTGGAAATGGGGATCACCCAAGCCTGACTCAACAGGGAACTGCAAAATACATTTCTGCATCAGTCCTGGGGCTAAGACACTGCAGGGCTCTGCCCCAACAGATAATTTTGTAATTCTTTAACCTGTTGGGTGAATGTTTCCTTCGCTTCCTTGCCTTGCTATTATTGCAGGAGCCCAGGTGTCTGGTGTGAGCCTCTCCAACTGGGGAGGATCCATCCCAAACCCATCATTTTATCCACTGTGGTGGGTAAAAGTCATTCCTGTCCCTTTCTTTCTACTCCCTCTTCTAGTGTATCAAGGTTAAGGAATAATGAATAATCAATAAGGCCACGTCTCCACCAGAGAAAAATGTTTCAGCCTGAAGATGAGAGCTGAAGAAGATTTAAATAGTTTTGTGCCTTCCACTCCAGCTTTGCTAATCCGAGCTGTGAGTCAGCATCCTCTCCTAAATCACTGCAATTGCCACGTCCTCCAAGAACAAGCCCTGCAATGCTTCCCTGGGAACTCAGGATTCTGGGAAGAGGCAGGAGCCAGGACTGAAGGGAAAGAATTACTGACCCTGCTCAAGCACCCACCCAGCAGTGGCACCCCTTACAATTCTGCAGATTGGATCAGCAAGTCCCTTCCAAGGAATGGCACGCAGAAAAGCCAAGCAGAGCACCTTCCAACACTGGCATTAGTGTTATATGGGTATATTTATTCTATATGTAGAGCTGAGAAACCACTAGAACTGTCTCTTTGGAAAAAGGGAGAATTAGCTTTCCAAAGCTGCACATAAAGCTTCAGACTAAAATGTTTTGGAAAGAGGGAACGTGTTTCCAGTTCTGCCACTGGCCAGCTCTGGAAGTGAACAGAGCAACATGTAACAAATCTGCCCTGCAGTGAGGCAAAGAGACTGAAAAAAACTTGTGAATCTCCGAGGTAAAACTATTCTATTACAAAATCACATTGCTATGCAGCACTCATTCCTCTGCCTATTTAAGTTGAATGTGAATGCAGGCTGCTATCATCTTGTATTATAAAGAAAACACTAAAAAAAAAAAAAACCAAAACCCAAAAAAGACATACCAACCTCTACTACAGATACAATCAAAACAGGTTTTAATTATTTGCAGGCAGCACTTTGCCATGTACCACAGTTATTCATTTACACTTAAAAAAATAATAACCCTACTCTATTTGATAGTTGGTGATACTGAATTAATAATTTGAGCAAGTCAGGAGGAAGTTAATGTAATCCTCAATTTGCTTTACATCTCCAGAGTCACCTACGGCACTTTACAAGGCAGGTAATATTATCACAGCTGGACACCTTGGTAATCTTCTGAGCTCTTTTTCCTTTTCAAAATAAATGTTACAGATTTACCGCGATACTGCTAAAATAGCTGTTAATTTACTTCAAAAGATGAAAGGAAACAGGTGAATTAACAGAACTCCATCACACTGAACACAAATTCCAGCAGGGCACAACACAATTGAGAGGTCCAAGGCTGCAGATGGACCAGCCACCAGCCAAACCTCCCTTTTTAAGGGGAGGTTTGGATCCAGCTCTTCCATCCTGGCTTTTTGTTTGTCCTGTGATCCAAAGTTGTGGGATTTGTAGAAGATGGCAGATGCTCCATAAAAGCAGGCTTGCTATTTGGAAACCTCAGCTTGGCTCTTTGAGGCTGAAACTGAAAAGAGAGATGACAAGGACCCCAAAATTTATTTACATCTCTCTTCAGTCTGGTGTCCAGACTCTGGGAACCACTCAGGAAGCTTAATGGATCCAAAATACCAAGACTAGGATGGACAGCAGGAAACCACTGCCAGCTTTCTGTGTCCAAGGAGCCAAATGCTTGATTTAAACCAGTACAAATCAAAGTTTTTTCTACAGAGGACAGATGTAAGATTTCCTGTCAGCTGGGAGAAATTCTGAAGCCATGAAGTGCCTGAACAGCTCCCACTGTTCCTGCCCACCTGCAGCATCTTCAGCTCCTCCTGACCCCAGCAGAGCCTTCTTATGGGCACCAGGCAAAAGAATTCCTAATGTGCCCCACAGAAAAACAATACTGAAATAAATCTCAGGGTATTTGGTGATCCTGTTTGTCCCCACGTTGCCTCCCAGCATCAATCAGGACATCTCAAAGTCAGTCTCACATGAACATTCCTCTCAGGCTTGCTCTTTAATTTCTATGGGATACTGTCGCCTGCTCTTTAAATAGAACTTTTAAAAAAATTAAAATATATATAAAACTCATTTACACACATTTGCATATCAGAAAAGCCTAATCAAAACCTCCCTGATTTCTGTGTCAGCTGTCATAGATGTTTTAGCAATCAGCAAGCTTATATAAAAATGAAACCAAAACATATTTGTCTTCTTACATAAACTGTTATAGCAATATAATGTAAGAAGTCAGATATCTAAATGACACTGTAAAAGCTGTAAAAGCTGGAATGATTGATTTCATAATGATTTTCATTTTCAGAAATTATAAATAACCTTTAAGTGTCTCCACTGCTTTGATTTGCATAAGCAATTGAAAGTTCATTAAGTAGGGATTAAAACAAAGCTGAGGCAGTGCTGGGGACTTGGCCTGAGCAAGGACCTGGGTCAGTCAGTGCTGCTCCAACCTCAGCTCTCCCAAAAAGCTGCAGCAGATTATGTTGGGTTTGGGTGGTGAGGTTTTGGTAAGGGAGAGCCAGTCTGGATCAACCCAGCACAGATTCCCCAGGATCAGCTCTGGGGTTACACTGAGCTGTGGAAAAAGCTGTGAAAATTATGTACAAATCAGGGTGTGTCAGCTTGAAACAGCGTGGGAACTCCAGAGGAACTTTCCAGGACCTCAAATGGAATCATGGAATATAATCACAGCATCACTAAAGCTGGAAAAGACCTCCAGAACCATTGAGTCTGACTGCCAAAATCTTGAGTCCAACTGCTAAAACTTCACAGGAAATTCACAGAGAATTCCCCCAAACATTCCAAGCATTTTCCACCACTGCCAAGGCTGGAATTTCCCCTCAGTGAGCACCCACACAGCATCACAAACACGCACACAAAGAGGTTTTGTGCCCTTTCCTGCCTGTGTAAGAAATGAGAGGCTTTTGCTCCTTTGGCTCTGAGCTGCAGCTCCAGGTAGTGGTTATGGGGCATGAAAAGGGAGGATGGGAGCACAGGGGAAGGAATGAAGACAAAGGAAGATAATTGAAAGTACCAGTGCACTAGTTATGTTGCATATATCTAATGTAATTAGTATTAATAAGCTGTCAGTCAGAAGATGTAGTTGTTAAAAGGCAGTTTCAATGGGGGAAAATGATAATTGAACTCCTCCATGTATTTGTCTGTATTATTTATTCTGTTGTTTTTTCAGTTCACTGCCACAGGTTCCTGTTTAGCAAAAGTGAAATTGAAGAAGTAAATGGAGTTTTTTTGTTTAACTAGGAGAAAAAATTCACCTCTCTTGCTCAGAGCAGGGCCAGCCATAGCAGGGAGGCTCAGGGAAGGTCACTGGGTCAGTTCTGCACCTGGTTCTCACTCAATCAAACCACAATGTTTTCAAGCTGCAACTTTGCTCTAATTCTGTTTTGATATATACACTTGTTCCTGTGGTACCTGGCATGGTGCTGCTGCTCCTTCATTCTCTACTAATTCTCTGCTCTCTCCAGATGCTCTGTCTCATGATTTAACACTGCAGTTCCTAAAGCTGGTCAAATCATGTGCACTGAATAATATATTTAATAATTCCCTTACTTTTTTTTTTAAATTTTTCAATTGTCTGCAAGCAGTTTACAGCATTTCCCAAAGCATCTGTAATGAGAAATTAGTCACTAAATATTTTATACAAATAGTTATTTAGGCTGTATCTCAATCACAAGCACTTTGCTGCAGATTCAGCTGGGACAGAAAGATTTGGATTGGATTTGTACTTCTGACTGTAAATTGGCCACATGGATACAGCTCTCTTTCTCTGCTTTGCAAAACAGCCCTCATGACAACATTGGGGTATTCCAGGCCCCAGCATTCCAAGTTAACGTTAAATTAGCTGTGACTGCTCTGGAATATCCCCAGTACATCACCTGCACTGGAAGTATCCTTAAAGCTCAGAGCTACATTAAAAATATCCCATCCCTATTTTAGAGAGTCTGACATGACTTTGGCTGCACAGGGGAGATCCTGACCTGTGGAGAAATCCTGAATTTTATCCCCAATGTCAAGAAACCTGGACAGAGAGCCTCACTCAGGTCAATTTATAATTTAATTTATATAGTGAATTTATATGAATTTTGGTCACCCTGGCACAGGTTGCCCAGAGAGGTGGAAGCCCCATCCCTAGAAACATTCACAGTCTGGATGAGGCTCTGAGTGACCTGATCCAGCTGAAGATATCCCTGCTCATGGCAAGGATTAGAAGGCCTTTAGATGTTCCTCCCAAGCCACTCTGTGATTCCACCTGCACAGTTCCTCTCAGGAGCTCCTCCAGCACAGCCCCCTGCCTCCCATCACTCCTCACATCCCAGTGGAGCACTGGGAGAATGTTAACACCAGGATTTCCTCTTCTGTGTGTCACAAAAATAAGAAATGCTGCTCTTTTTTGGTCACCTGCTGAACTGAAGGAATCTATAAGTCATAAACCCTTGGCAGCTTGGCACAAAGGCAGCTCGGCACAAAGGCAGCTCTGACATCTGCAACCCATTTTCAATTCTGACTTTGTACAATCCCAGAAGCAGCAACTGAGGGCCTCACTGGGTTGGAATAGCTCCCACCAGCTCCTGGTGTCAAAGTGAAACATTTCTGAACTGCTACCATTCCAAACAAGGGACAGGGGACATTTTCTGACTCAGTCTACTAAAGGGAGAAACAAATCTTAGAAGACATTAGGAAGAGAAACGGGAACTGGGATGCTCCCAGAGCCCTGCTGCTGTGTCCAACACCCTGCCCAAAACACCTGGCCTGGGCATATCCCATCTCTCCAGTGGTTTTAGGTGACTAATTTGGATTGCTATGGCTGGGGGTTTGTTTGGAAAGTGCTGATTGTTTTCTGACTGTCACTGGCTGTGATCATTTGCTGCAGTGGTTGAGCGCGAGGCCTTCACGTCGCGCTCAGCAGAACGTGAGGATCAGAGAGGCTCAATCCATCTGCACCCTCCTGGAATGCCTTAGACCCCATCAGGCCCAAAGCCACACACTGAAAATGGGCTCCTGGAGCTATTTGGGACCTCCCTCTGGTGACTCCTTCCTTTCCTGCTCCTCCTGCCAGGCTCCAAGGATAAAATCCACGATTCTGGTGTTTTAAAGGATGGGGAGGATGGAAGAGGAATCAATGTCCTTTCAAGGCTTTTCACCTTTTCAGGATGGAATATTTGCAATATAGAGCTTTGGACAGAGAGAGATTGTGGTCATTACATAGCTTGTCCCAAAATTAGGATCCAGAAGAAGGATCCAAAATTAGGGTCCAAAAAGAAGGATCCAGCTGAGGCACAACTCAGCTCATTTTCAGGACGCACGGCTGCTCCTCATCCTCCCCATCCCTGGGGGGGGAACCACTCACCACCCCCTGTCAGAGCAAGAGACTCTCAGAGGCTCCCCAAAACTGCTGGGGCTCCCCTCAAGCCATTGCTGATGCAGGAGCTGACCCCACCCCTGGAGCCACAAATCCAACTCATTTTCCAAGTTATTTACATAGGGACAAAAATGATTTCTTCCCAGCCAGGTTTTCTTGTGTCAGTCGTTCAACATGTTCCTGTGGTTTTTTTCCCTCCCTTTCTTATTACCTTTTCTGATGGTAAAGACGTTGCAGATGGGCATCAAACTGTGCAAAATGTAAATTATGATTGGGTAGAGTCAGAACATAAAAAATAAGTTATTTGGATGCTTTTTTTTTTTTTTTTCCTA
>VZUA01039972.1:4943-15445 GCA_013401035.1 Horornis vulcanius
AAAATTCTAAAAGTATTAAAAAATAGTGATTTGTGATAAAATCCTGACAGTGCACAAGAAAGCAGAAGTCCTTGCCTCCTTCCCTGTCATCCAACCCTCTTTATAGACTACATTTGTCATAGAGAATTCATGTTGATATGACCTCACGACTAGNCAGCTATTCCAGTTCAGGTAGGCTACACCCAGTTATATGTTCTGCTGAACTGAGGTCTTAATTAAAATAAATGACTACTAAATCTTGGGGAAAAAAGCCAAAAACAAGTCAGAGTAGGCCAGGTTTACAGCATAATGATATGAAACAAACAAACAGCCCCTCCTTTCTGCCCCCCAAACAAATCAACTCCCCTTCACTGGAATAATCTCTGGCTGTCTGACCTTATTTATTCAGATGCTGACATGAATCATCATCTGAGCAAGTACTCCCTCCTACACCTGCAGTANTGCAGCTGTAACATATCAAAATGGTCATAAGTATGAACTCAAAAGCAAAAATTTTTTTCTTTCCTGGTGGTGCCAGGCTAGCTTCCCCATTGTTAAATAGAGTATATGAAACTGGAGGTTATGTTGTTAAGGATGTGGAGTGATGCTGGTGAAGCTGGGAGGAGTTCCTGTAAGAAATTAGCTCCATTGATTGAGAAGCATTGATGTCTGGACCAAACTCTGCTTCTAGCTGGGTGTTTTCAGGGGTGCCTGAAGGAATTTGGTGTAATTCTGAGTCTGACATCTCCAAAAAGGTTGTTACTAAGATGCACCTGACATGGCATTGTCACCTAATGCCAGAAAAGTGGAACTAAACCCTGAAAGAGATGGTGGGGTATTCTGAGGCCAGGGGCAAATAATACATGTTGCTGTCTGGGAAAGGTACAAATAGCTGCAGCTCAGTGCAAAAAACTACATTATGGCTATATCTGGCTTAAGTGCTACATAGCTCTGTGGGCTGTTAACAGATGTTGCCAGAGCAGCATGTTATGACAAGCTGTGTTGTATTTCTGAACCCAGTAATGTTACTGGCACCACCTCCTCCATCTGCCAGTGAATGGGAGTTACCTTTGGTTAAGTTCACAGCCCATCCCAAACAAATACCCTTGAAGCTCCATATGTGGATCTAATGAGGCTCTGAGCTAAGTTCAGTGTATGTGACAAATAGTCCTCTGATAGCCAAATTTTCCTTGTTGCAGTACAGGTCCATAGAGCTTGTCAGGATATTTTAAGGGCTACATTTTTAGAGGTAGACCAGGGGAGCATTTGACAGTAGGGAGGAAGTACAGATTGGCAGAAAATGGGGAAAGGGGGATGGAAAGAACCAGATGAACTCTGCAATAAAATAGTCATGTGGCAATCCCATGCCTATATCTATATTCTCAATCAGACAAAGAAGGGATTTGTATCCAGGTAGGCAGATAATTTGCAATGCAATTGAATTTGGTTGGGTAGACCCCTTTGTGTCTCATCTGTTGTAGAAAAGTTTGAACTCATTGCAATTAGTTTCAGGGATTTTTTTAAAGAAAACTCATAATTTTTTAAAAGTCAATCCATTTACAGCTGTGTTAGTCTGGTTATTTTCCCTTATGAAAACCCTGCAAATAAGCACTTTGGAAGAGGGCATGAATTGTGCAGTACACAATATCTCAGCCTAGTAGAGGATGAACTTTTCACACAGTGAAACAGATAAATCAATGGCAATGTTGTATGGAGGTAGTAAAGTCTGTGGGAAAAAAAACCACTTAGCATTCTGTAAGTCAGAATTCTATATTGTGTTGCTTAGTTTCTTTTCTTTCCTACTAATACAGAAGAGAAAAAAAATGCAGAAGATCACCAAAGAAGATTTACTCCTTATTGGCCCTCCCTGATGAGTAGCCAGAAGTGAGGAAAAATGAACAAAGGCTCCTTCCAAAGGACAGCAGTGGTAATGGGTGCAGCTCAGGACAACCATCACTGACCCATCTTTTTGGTTTGTATGAGTCAAAGCAAAGAATAATTGTGATGTACTTCATGTTTCGGTTTCTTGACAGAACAATTACACTGAAAGGATAAATGAAGTGATAAAATAAGCAAATCCTCTAATACTTTTGTTGTCTAATTGATTCTTTTCTCCCAAGCACAGTCTGCTCAGTAGCAAGATGGTGACTTGTAGTTTGTCAAGAGCAGCAGTTTGCTGGACCTGGAGAAAGAAATGCTTCGAACAAGACGAGTCAGGCTTTTCAACAACTTTGCTAAAACTGGGCATTTAGTCTCTCTGTGAATTTGATATGCTAAAAATAACTGTGTCACATGGTCTGTGATCAGGAGCCATGCTGGTCACAGCTGGCCAAAGCCAACAAGGAATAGTGTGGGCCACCACTGCCAAGAGAAAAGGCTGATGCAGACCACAACAGGCTTATTCCAAAAAGCAAATAACCTTAAGGATCTGATCTACAGAAGTGCTGAAATAAATGGGAATTGTGGTTGCTCAACACTTCCACGGGTCAGGCTGCTCTGTCCTCATTAGCCATGCTAATGCTAAATCCTATAAACCCTGACACTCCTTTTCATGCAGATAAGCTATTGTGCAGGAGTATCCCAACTCCCTCCACCCCGCCAAGTCCCACAGTCCTTCACCAAATGAAAGCCCCTAAAATACAGCACTGGTATTCATTTTTGGTAGCCTAATATCTGCAGATGCCTGATTTTATTAATCCTGCCTGTGACTAGCTCAGGCAGGCTGGCTGATGTGTTCGCAGAAAGATGGAGCTCACATGTGCAAGATCAGGAAAAAAGCCAAACCCTTAAAAGACCTATGAAGTAAAATAAGAAGGTTTCTGGGATTTGGACATGACATGTCTGCCATCTAGTAACTAGTCAGGGCTTGTTTCATGTAGAAAATGAAGAGTAAATAATCCAGTACCACATAAAAGGGGAATAAATTTACTGGGGCTTTTGACAAATGAGAAAAAGACTTTCAATGGTATTTTAAATTAGGTTCTTGGAAAACAATATAATTAATAATTAAAATAAAAATATGTGAATTCCTAAACTTGTTTTGTTTGGCTGTAAAAANCCAATAATGGAGTTGAAAACTCTGGATCCCACTCTCAAATACAAAGAGGTTGTTCGCATGAGGTCCAGTTGGCATGAGATGTGATCTGGTAAAAGTTTGACCAGTGAAGTGAAAGCCAGGACATCTGAAGTTCTGTGCTATTTTGTTCTTTGGTTGACTGTGTAAGGCACAAAGGACCACTTTCAGTCTCAGTTCACCCATTTGTAAATGAAGACGTATATCACAGTGATGTTATCAGACAGACTTAATTATTATCTAATTAAAACTTCTCAGGTGTAAGTTATTATAGAAAAAAGCAAAGCTTTTTTGTTCCCAATCTAAAGTACATAGAAGATTTTCAGAGTTCCTAGTCTTCTGCATTTCTATTCCATGGGTAACTTTAGCTGTGAATGATGCTTTCCTTTAAACACACACATGTTCTGTTGAAAAATAACATTCTCTTTGCTTTCTAACAAAGTTTTCTGTAGTGTGGCTTGGCATCCAAAAATAAGGCTACAGTTTGCTGAGCATTGATTTAGTTTGTCTTCAATTTAGTTAATTTCTCTGAGCCATATAAGATGCTGACTTGCAGATAGTTCTAAAATAGCTAAAATACTGCTTAAAGATATAAGGCTGGTGAACTGTTTATTCATTATATAAAAGATCCCTTAACTTCATAAGCCAGAGTTGTTATTATAATGAATGCTGATTGCACAGGAACTATTAATCTTAATTTTAGCTTTTTGTACACAAAAGAGGATGCTTACAGCTATAGAAGTACAAGCGTTTGCTGTGCATAAGGGGAGGAATGAGTTAAGAGTCTCCTGATGAACGTGCTACTGGTTTGGAAATACTGTGTCTCCCTTGCTAGAACATGATACCGGGTTTGGGTAAAAAGAGGTAAGGGGCTGTTTGGTGATACTCTCAGTGTCACTCTGGCTTCAGAATGTAGAAACACATTGAACAGGGAAGAGCATGGCTCTGTCAGCCTCAGAGTCCTGCTCAAAGTTTGGTTTTTGGCTCTTGGTGTTATAATAATTCTCTCTGACTTATTGTCAAATGGGATCTTGTATGATCACCTGGATCTTTACTGTGTGTCCTGCTGCTACTCACAGCAGGTTGTTATGAGGGGCAGTGATCTCCACTGGACAGTCCAGGGACTTGTGATAGCAGGGTATTCACTGCAAACAATGTGCCAGCTCTTTGGCCAGGCAAATTGGCTTAGAGCAGCCCTGTTCTTTGGCCTGGGTCTGACTGAGACAAGTTGGTGTCACAGTAAAATCCAAGTATCTGATCTTCCCTGTGGTTCCCTTTGGGGTGAACGCATCAAGTCACTTTTTCTCTGGTCTCAAACCCCTTTTTTCCGCAAGAAAATGTATCACAGACTGTGACAAAAGAGCTGCTGCAGTCCCTGCTGGGGCTCAGCCCTCCACAAGCACAGCAGGCTGGGGTGGTCCTTGGCTCAGATGGACAGTGCTGTGGGCAGGGGACACCTTCCCTTTCACAGCCTGGAGAGCTCCTTTTCCGGACTAACTCTCCTCTCAATTATTTTAGTCTTCTGTGATTCAATTACTTTAGTGAGGTTGCTTCCTGATTTATGTCAGTGAGAGTGAACAAAGTATCAGCTCTTGAACCTGTTGCTGAACAAAGTATGATACACTATTTCTGGACATCATCATGTGCTGGTTGTGCAACAGATAAGAATAATGCCTGGTAAGTCATTAGTACTTCAGTTCAATTTGTGCTAAAATAATCAGCTACATCCCATTTGGTTTCTAAAGCCTCCTCATTATTGCTTCAAACATCAGACCCATGACCTGCTTTTCACTCTGAGAGAGAGGGTAAGTGAATTTAATGTGATCTCTACATTACAAAAAGTATACTGCTGCTCCCTTGAAATCAGGTGGTGCCTTATCATTGACTTCAGTGAATGCAGGATCAGGTCCAAATTTCAAACACAATTTTCCAGCAGAAGAGAGTCAGGCTTAAATTGCTGCACTGCTTTGGCAAATAATGAATGGGACCTCATTATCTCTATTGGGACGTGACTTTACAGATGATTACATGCTGAAAGTATGCCACTGGTAGACTGTCCTGAACTGTGAAATTTGCAGAGAGTCAGAGACTGCTAACTTTCAAGACATGTCATTCATTCTCATATCATGAATGGTTTTGTCAATGAATGGGACTACTGACCTTGATGATCTAGTATTGGCACTTCCTGCTAGGTACAAGCACAGTGATGCTATGACTACTGAGCAATATCCCTGCATTCTTTTAAGAAGAAAAGTCATCCAAAGTAACATTTACCAGAATTTCTCTCCTTGTAAGGTATTACTGTGACCTTTTCAATTTCCAAAAAAAATTGATATCTCTTATGAAAACAGTATACAGATTAAGAATCAAAGGAGTTTCTCCACAAGTTTTATGTAGAAAATCTTGGTCTGAGTTTCTGAACATATATTTGCTAAAATGTTGTAAATCAAGAAGTGATAAAATGAATTTGATTAACTTTATCCTTATTGCATATTAGAGGTGAAATGCAAATAGCATAGGAATAGAAAGGTTTTTACCATGATAGATCTATTTGCTCCTGCCACATATTCCCTGAACTCTACTTTTTCGGGCTAAAACCAGTAGTTCATGTGTGCTTCTCAAGTGTCTATAATGGGTGCTGTGTAGAAAGCATGTTGAAAGTGCGTAAGAGACATAATGATTTATGAATTTATTCTTACAAAACATTTCTGAGTCAGATAAATACTGTTATTGCTGTTCTGCACATGGGTAAATTGAGGGGCGGAAAGCTTAAGTAGCACGCACAAGATCACCCAGCAAGTCTAGAGAAAATAGGCTGGAACCAGAACGTTTCATTTCTATTTTCATGTTCTGTAAGTGTTAGATCATCTTTCTCCCATGATTAGCTGCTATTCTGGCACAAACTCAGGACCATTATGATAGAGCTATTTTTCATACAATGGGATGAGATTGCCATGGCTTTAATTACAAGCATGTGTTCACTCCTTTATGGCATTGTGACTGTTATGTAAGGTGATGTGTAAAATTAATGAATTTTAAATTAGGAGTTTACATTACAAACCCTTTGGGGCAGGGAAAATTTGCTTTCTCCCTGTTCATACAGCACTTATTAACTTGGAGGCCTCAATAATGACTGGTCTTTGGAACTGGTACACCAATGCAAGAATAAAAGTAATTATCAGATTATTTTTATTCAAGAAGAAAGTGTTTTACGTAAATAAAGAGGAAATCCCACCTTCAGAAATTTGCAGAAATATTTGTACTTCTGACTGAACATACTTTTCATAGAATTCACAGCTGGGATGGGACACGTACTCTTAAACTTGAGCTTAGGAGTAGAAGCATCCTAAACACGTCCCACAACATATGTTTCTAAATTTTATAAGTTTAACCCAGCTCTTTTGGAGAACAATACAATGGTTTCAGAAATGAATAAATGATGATACATTTATAGCTTCTTTTCAAAGAAAAGAAAGGTAGCCAATCCTTATGACTAATAACTATTATTTAAAGTACAATCTGAGACACTTGTAAAATTTCAGCCAGGGTCTTGGCATGACTTGGTGCCCAAGAAAAGGATATCTATATTGGGAATCAGCTGCTCTTACACAATCTTTTTGATGATTTGGAGCCACTTAAAAACAAGGAGTTGATGATATAATACATTCTTTGGATTTGGAGATGTTCATCCTATTCCTGCTTTGAATTAAGAGAATATATTGGTGGTTTAGTTAAATGTCCCTTAAGTCAAAATTTTATGTCCTTCTTTATCCTGCATTTGAAGCCAGATCCAGCTCTTACTGGAAAGAAAAGAAACATACAGGTGCAAAGAGCATTCAGCTGCTCCAAGAGTGAGATTTCAAATACTGCAGTGGATTTGAAGCTATGGTCTGTAGACCACCAAAGACCTGGAGAGTGTCTGTAGAAGAGCTGTCTCATCAGACGGGATTGACTGGATTTTTTGTTGTTGTTGTTGTTTGTTTTGTTTTTTACCCTAACAGTTTAATGGTGCTAAAAGTAGCTAAAAATGCATTAAATATTTCCTAGCTAGCACTTTCAAATGTTAACAGTTGTGCTTGCCTCAGGGCTGTTATTCAGCCATCAAAACCAGAAGGTTTCTGTGTGATCAGAAAGCAGGGGTGTCTCAATGACACAGCTTAGGAAGACGCTGCCTATAGTCTGAAACTCTTAAGGACTTTCTAGCCTATGTCCTGCTTAAAACCTGTTGATAAATGCAAACATCTGACTTTACTTAGCAACTGAGGTGTATTTATATTGTTGTGAGTATGCAGACAAGGTGCTAGTGAATTGTAATGATTGTTTCTGATGTGATATTGTCAGTACAAGTTATTTGGAGGATTTGCTGGTGGTAATATGCTCTACAGCAACTAATGATCACCAAATAATAAAATAAAGGTATTATCTATCATTTAATCACCTAACAGAACATATAATCTATGTATTTAATCTGAAAATCTTATAAAGGATACAAGATTAAAAGTGGCAGTCATTGAAGTAGAATGTATACTGTGCTCTTGATTGAATATTATAAAAACATGATGATTCAAAAGCATAGGCTATATTTTTCTCCTCTGTAACTTCATTCTGTGTTATCCAAGTTATTTCTCTGCCTTAGGTGGTAAAGAATTAAGCCTCAGTAAAATTTAGCCCCCATCGGTGTGGCATTTCCAGGTCTGGTGTTCAGCTCCTGAAGGTGCAATTTTTCCACTAAATCTAGAACGTAGAAAACTGTTTCACTCATATTTTTCTGCAACCAGAGAGCTGGACATAGCAAGGAAAAGCATGGGTTATCAAAATAGTTGTTTTTGCTATGCAATATACTTATAAATCAGAGATTTTAAAGTACTACTTATACAGAGTATATGACGGCAATTGTCTGTTCATTACAACTGGGACTACTAAAAGGAATTGTCATTGAAATCCTCGAGGCCAGAATAATCTTTGGCCATTTTTAGACTGATGCAATGCAAAATTAAAACTAAAAATAAAATGTAGATAAATCCTGTGCAAAGAAATAGGCACAGCTAGGGGAATCCACTCTAGGTGTCTTGTCTAAAAGAAGAAATTGATTTCAACAGCCATTGTGCATCAATTGTGAATTGCTGAAACTATTAATTAAAGCCATTACTTGGGAATCAATAGAAAAGAAACTGTATCCATTTGCTCAATCCAGCAATTTAAATGTCTCAGGATGCCATGAATAAACTGTGAAATGTATCTTTAAAATAAAGTTTTTAATTAGAACTGGCAGTTCTGAACCTGCTGTTGGCAGGAGCCAACCTACTGAAAAAGAGCCTGATGCAATAGACTGTAAAGTGTATTTGCTTGATGCTTTAGCATTTAACAATTAAAAAGGAACTATCAAACTCTAATTCCTTGTGTTCTGTTTCAGCATCAGCATTAGAAGATTTTTTTCTCTATAGTTAAAGCAGTTTGAAATTTTCAACTGTTGTTCTTTTACAATAGGTAAACATGTGCCAAATAGGTGCCAAATACAGATGGTTTCCTGAAGGGTGAAACCTGTTTTACAGAACACACGCAAAAAAAGAAGTAAAAATGAGTAAAAGGAAAAAAAACCCGCTTGCTGTACAGCAGATTCAGCGTTTCAAGTGCCACCCTACAATCTATGGCTGGACTGCTGGTGCTGGTAATCCTTCTTTGGTTGTGACCTGAATCAAGCACTCAGCCAAGCATATGCTGAATTTCACTTTACTTATATTGCATTGTCTCTTATCAGGACTTAAGCATGTGCTTGAAGTTCAATGTCTGAATTTTAAATAGGGTTTAGGCACGACACCTTCTTGGCAGAAATTACTCAGTTATTTTCAAATATGGCTCACTGCTTGTTCTCCAGACTAAGTGGTGCTAACATTTTTAAAAGTCCCACCCTAGACTGAGTAAAATAGGTGAATTTGTTGTTTTGGTGAACATTCATGGTGAGGAAATAAAAGTTTATGTTAAGGGCCGAAAGATCAGGTGAGTAAAAGGGCACAGTGCCACCTGTCTCTGCTCATTCTTTTGAGATACATTAGTCCATCTGTGCTTCCCTTTCACTTCTGTTGTAGAGGTCTTGGTGGCTTCTGCATTCCTCTTCTTTTTTCATGGTTCTCTAACTGTGATGCCTTTTAGAAAAATCCATCTTTTCTGTAGTTGAAGCCCAGTAACCCTTGTTGCTGACCTCACCAGCCATGTACTCAATGTGAGCATGACTCACAGTAACAATGAGGAATCCTTATTCTCTCTAATTTGGCTTTCCCAAGGAAGAAAGGGGGAGTGGAGGTGGGGAGGAGTGGGTGGGTTGTGGCAGTGAGGGGATGGGGGAGATTCTTGTATTTCCAAACTCACTTGCTGGAAGTGTTGTGTCAGTTACGATAATTTGGTCTAGCACAAAAATCTTTAGGCTGACTTGTGATTCCCAGCACACCCCTTACAGTCTAATTGAGGAATTGCTTTTCTGTCAGTCACATACTGTGGTGGAAATGCAAGAATGTGAGAAACAATAGGAGCAGGCTCGTACTGAGTCAAAACAGATAAAGCCAAAATGCTTGTTGGACTGAAAGATGGGAGCAAGTAAGTTGGTTAGAAAGCCATTGCTGGGTGCCTGTGCAGAGGGTACCTGCCCAGTGTGGGAACATGCAGGACAGACAGGCAAGCCAGCAAGAATTCCAGCAAGAATGAACCTTTTCTTTATGAAAGAGGAAGGATAAGGGCATCAAAATAATACAGCAGGCTGGAGCCTGCAGGGTGAGGAGAGTACTTTCCAGATCGACCTGGAGAAAAAAGATATCTGGGGTAAAATAAGCCCATGAACAGGTTGGGTGTGACGTGAGTGGTGCATGGACTGTGCAGGAGTGAGGGATCTGTGCTGGGATCTGGAGTCTGGCTGGGCTGCTCCCAGGCTGCCAATGCTCTGGATCCTTTCAAGATGGCTGACCAAGGGAGCACGTGGCGGGTTCCTTTTCCCTCTGGAGACTCTTGTTTGTTATTCCTTTTCTGGTTATTTCCTCTAATCTGAAGAACAAGATGTCCTTAATGAAAACAGATGTTTTCCTCCTCTGCATATGATAAAAAAAATAATTCCCCCAAAATAGAATAAACCAAAAGAATGCTGAAACCAGTGACGAGTTTCCATAAACCTCCTCATCAATGCCCTGACCTGGCTGCTCATTTGCTCCTGACACATTGTGGAAGCTGTTGATGCAAAGGTCCGTGGTGAGACCTGGGTGTAGGAGTGACTGAGCTGTGTGCCTCTGTAAAGTGTAAACACCACACTGAGCTGGCTCACAGCTTTCCTCATCCATGGTCTCCCACTGTGAGATCCTGGTCAATGGCAGCTTTTGTCACTGGCTTCAGTGTATCTCGGAATTGGTCCCAGTATTTAATTTAAAGCACAGCACACAAAACACCAAAATCATAACATCCCTTCTAC
>VZUA01039979.1:8660-30659 GCA_013401035.1 Horornis vulcanius
TAATTCTGTTTTGAATGCTGATAAACTAATTACACCATTTTACATAAGGAAGCACAGGCTGAGTAAGTTGAAGCAATTCGATGCCAAACACACTGCCCATTAAGATGTATCATGCTGACTGTTACAAGGACATACTTACTGTGGTCCAACCAACCTGCTGACCCAGGTCTGTAAAATATAGTGTAATGATGGAGGAAACAGCAAGGCTTTGGATGCTGATGGAATCCTTCAAAAAGGGCCCATCTGCAATGACAAAAATGGGAGAGGAGATGGTGTGAACCACACGTACCCTCTCGGGGGCTCAGCAGAGTGCTGAGGCTGCCCTGCTAGTGGTCCAGATGTAGGTCCAGCTTTGATTCTGATTTACTGTGGTGACTTGGTACTTATTCTCCAGGTTAGCAACTTAGAACTCTTCCATGAGGGTTATTCCCTTTCCATTTTAACAAAAACATGAGGCTGCCATGACACAGGGCAGCAATGTGTGCCAGTTGTACTCTGCTGTCTCTGTTAATCTGGCCCATTAGGGCAGGCCATACAATCATGCAGACAACTCCACAGAGCATTTCTTCTTCTGTCTTCCAAGACTAATGGCAAAGTCTGTGTTACACAGCATCTCCCTCACTGACATATTCTGCTGAAACCTTTGCATTCTCATGCTGTTTTACAACAGGCAGCACCTGATGGTAAATGCAACTTCTTGGGCAAAGGCTCACGATTCAAGATTTTTTTGCTAACTGTCTGACCGTGGCAGTCCAGGTGTATCTGAGCATTGCATTACAGTTTGCAGTATTCTGAGCATCTGCTTCCAATCCTGCTGGATCTAGAGTGTGCAGGCAGACACATGAATAAACAGTATTTGGTTTTATTTTTTTTTTTAATATATAGGAAGTGAGCTGGATATTGGAAAAGTCCAACAGCCACTGGCACAGGATGTTGCCATGGCTGCAATACCTCTTTTCTCTTTTCTTTATATATGGTCTCCCTTTCAATATTCATTTGTTGACTGCATCAGTCAGGGTGCTAAATTCCATCAGGTGCTGAGCCCTCATTTTCTGTGGCTTTGCAATTCTACACATCCACAGACCAAACAGCGCACAGCCTCTGGCAGCTTTATCTTCCACTGCCATGTCCACTAAGAACTTGTGGACTGACTCAGAGGCTGCCTCTGGCAGCCAGCTGCATCTTCTGGTGAGGCAGTGAGCAAGTATTAAAACGGGTAATGCAGTGAGGGAAGGAAGGGAGTGAATGAGCTTACAACTGCCTTGTCTTCATTATGTGATTGTACACTGTATTCTGGAACATTTCACTCAGTGGTTATGAAAGCCATTAGGTTCATTCATTAATGAGGAAACTAATAAATTAATAATTGATGTCGGTTAATGAGAATGTACTAACAGTTCACTCAAAAACACGTATAGAGAGAGCAATACTGTGAGGAGGAGAATCTGCCAGAGGGTTAGTGATACATTAGGTGACTGTATTCAGCCATATGAATACTCACTGCGTTCTAGTTGCAGGCCAACACGGGATGGGTACCACTGGGGACCTGTTCCAATCATAAAGTGTGGCTGTTAATTTCATGATCGAAAAACTAAAGTTCTGTTAGGTTTGGGGGTTGTTTTTTAGCTGATAGCTACAAAAGTGAGATGGAATAAAAAACTACCTCTCTTTCAGTCTTATCTATACAAGGAGAATACAGGAGAGCTGGGAGGAGCACACAGTGCACTTATTAGAGCCTAAATCCCTTCTCCCATTTGAGAGCTGGAAGGGCCAATCTCAATGCTGAATGCTCCATCAGCACAGCTTGTGTGTGCAGCACTAGGAAATTTCCCTTTTTAGGAATGTAAAACCTGACTAGGCATGTGCAGC
The DNA here is from genome assembly GCA_013401035.1 of Horornis vulcanius. Classification (NCBI taxonomy): domain Eukaryota; kingdom Metazoa; phylum Chordata; class Aves; order Passeriformes; family Scotocercidae; genus Horornis; species Horornis vulcanius. Next base: position 10,530 of record VZUA01039979.1, read on the forward strand.
TTGTATTAGTTCTCAAACACAGATTAATCAGGGAAATAGAGACACAGAAAGTAGAAGCACATGGGTAGCTAATACTGGGTGACTTATGACTCCCTTGATACCCTCAACTTGAGGATGTTTCCTAGAAGCAGATTTTTAAATGCTCTAGTTTAAAGGATGTTCTAAAATGCACAATAACAGTTGGCCATTGTTATTGGATTCCCTTTGGTGATTCTGAAGAGAGCCCTGTCAGGTTGGTCAAACAGGGTCAGATCTCCAGCTGCTTTTGTTTCCCTTGGTGTCAGAGTGAGCAGGTAATAGTCACTGATGCACTGCAGAGGGGATCATGGCTGTTGAAGTTGTTCACTTGGCCAGCTCTTTAGTTCCTCTGTGCAGAAGGTTGTGCTTCTACAGGTGTGCTGCTGAATGGACAATACAAACACTCCTCCTTTGCATCACAAGGACAAGTAACTTTGCTTAACCCAAGCACACTCTTCAGTTTTCTGTTGAAGGTTTTTAGGGCTGACCTAGCACATTTCTGGGCTGACCTGAGGCAACGTGGTGAGAGAACTTCCATAGTCCATGGTGTTGACTGATATTTGGGGGAAGCAAAGATTGTCAAAGTGAGGAACCTGCTGCAGTATCACCACCCCCAGCCATTTCTACCACATTGGTCTTTATTTCCTTTGACACACCTGAGGACAGTTGATAGCCTGAAAGAGATTTGCTCTTTTTCAATTCAAAACCTACATAAAATTGGTCAGATTTTTTTTTTTAGATGTATCTTACAACTCTTAGTGATCTTGTGTTTAAGGTACAAATATTCCCATACCTTTAAATGGAAAAAATTTGTTCCCAGTGACTGTGGTGAAACATGGTAACATTTGCCCCAAGAAGCTGTGGGATCTCCTTCTGTGAAGATAGTCATCCCTCATCAGGGGATGACCTTGAATTATGGGACTTTAAAGTTGGCGCTGTTCTGAGTGGAAACCTGGATGTGGAGATGAGCTCTGGAGGTTGTTTCTACCTAACATAATTCAGGATGATGAGGAGAGTTTGTTCACGCCACCAGCTGCCAGCTGGAGGGGAAGGGAGCTGTACACGGTGTGCACTGTGCAGTGACACTCAGCACACTCTCATTTCAAAAGCACTTGGTCTGACTTTTGTAGGCCAGAACAGGCATTAGATGAACCCATGAACCAGGGCTAATAGCAGGAGGTGAGACATCCATCAAGTAAGTTGCAAAATCTTTTTCAAGCTACCACAACAATCCATGGCTATTAAAGATAACAAAGGGAAGATAGAGAAGGAGCAGCTGTCTGACTTGTCAGGGAAGATATGATTTGCTCCAGGACAGCAGATATCAATAGTTATTTGGGAGCCTGAAATGCAATGTATTTGTGTTAAATTGGAATCTTCCCCCCAGCTCCCCCTTTCATATTACAGTATGTTTCAATAAAAGTCAATTTACCTGATCCTGTGGCAATGCTCTTTTAGGTATGGCTCATAATCTTCACAAGGGCAAACAGAGGTTGTGCATTTAAGCACGTCATCCCACATTTCCAGTCCTTTAGCCTCACTACACCATTATGTTCAAACATACTCAAAGATTTAGACAGATGGAAGTGTGCTTTTGCTGCTGCTTGTCTGCAGTGACCTTGTTATTACATCAATGTGTCTCTGGTTTCCAGGTCGTGCTTGGAAAGCTGTGTGTATTCTTCTGGAAGGATCTGGAATTAGCTGTTCCTTCCCTGCTCTTACTGTTGGTGGGGGGCCACTAGCTAATGTCAAGTGCAAATGCTAAATGGAGCAGGGGACAAAGTCCAAACACATTCCTGTGTTGGTTTGAGTGAGATCACCAAAACTTCCCGCTTTCAGTCTTTATTGTCAGCAGATTTTAGCAAGGCTGTTCCCAAGTGTTAGCTGTCCAGGGTCCTGCAGAAAACAGCATTGCTTTCTGGGGAGAAGTATACCCCACCCAGAGTCTGTTCTTCTAGCTTGATAAGGCTCATTTCAGATAGGAAACCTCACATTCCTAGGCATCCTGCTCACCACTTGGTAACAGTTAGACAAAGGGACCCTGGCCCCACCTGTCACCATTTATTTGCCTTCTTCCTATGAGTGTTTTCCACAGGGATCCTCCAAAAAACTAGAACAGCTCTGGATTTGTATTTGGCAGTGTGGGAAGCTATTCTAATCCAGCCTGCCTATGGCAGGCACACATTCCTCTCATTCCTATAGCAGGAAAGCTCTCTTTTCTTTAAATAGTGAAAAGAAGCCAAACTGAGGGACTAATTATCACTTTGTATTAATTCTTGTTGCCACCTGTCAGAACGAGGGGCTGGTATCCAGAGCCAGGGCTGTCTGAGAGAGGAGCTTCCTGGCATCAGCAGGAGTTCAGGAGTGCATGTGGAGAGTCCTGCTCCCAGACAGGGTAAACACACACGCTTGCTAAAGGCAGAGGCACAGCTGCAGCTGTGGGCAGCACTTGAAGGCTTCTCTGCACTCCCACACCTGGCAGAGCTTCCAGTCTAATACTGAAGGGTTTGTCTTTTGCTGGGTTGTTTTGGGGAGTTTTTAGCAGTGTTTAATTCCCATTTTTTTGTTACTAATGTTTTTCATTGCTGCCTCCTGCAGAGATTATTGGCAATCCAAGACCATGGGTGACAGAAGTTTATCTTGTAACTCCTGTTACATCTAAGATCAGGCATGTATTCATATTTCCTTTCTGACATTGTGACAGTGCATCAGAGCTCAGCCACAGCAGGTCACAATCTCTGTATAATCCTTGTAGTTAGGAGAGCTGTTCAGCTCCCTTATGCAGGGTTTATGGGTTTGGATATGTATTTCACACTTGGAACAAAGTTGTAAAAATAGCATTTCAGCTCATTTATATCCCAGACTGCCTTTGACTTGGAAAAGCAGCTATGGACTGTCCAGAGAATACGAGTGGCCATGATAGTTCAAACCACAGGTCTGTTTAGCCAATATTACATCCTCTAATTTTTAGTCAATACTGTGGTTCCTCCACATCTATTAGATTTCTAGCATTTATGTAAAACAAGTTTGGTTCCTCTCTTTGCAGCATCATTGGACAGCTGTTGAAATGTCTTTCTAGTTTTTCCATCTCTATTTGATTACTTCTACTCTACTGGCTTATCCTTCTCTGGAACGCTGTTTGCCTCAGACCCCAGTATGGTTACCCCCCACCTGCAGGCATGTTGACACCTGAAAGCTTTGCCCATTTCTCAGATGAAAAGTTATTCACAAAATCCTTGCATTTAAGTGACATCAAATTCTTTCCTCTTCACTGAGCAACCTGATTTAGCTGAGGATATCCCTAACCATGCCAGGAGGGCTGGACTAGACAATCTCTGATTACCCATTTCAGCCTAAACTGTTGGACAGTTCTGTGAGTTATCCTGTTAGGGTTCAGGCAAAGTTATGTCTATGTGTACAAGCTTCCATTAGTCTGGATGTGTAAGCAATTATGACAGGTCTTAAGTCTTTGACCATATTCTGTCTTCTCTACCAGGAATTTGTTCCAACTTTGTGTTAAAAGAATCCATACATTTATTTAAAATAAAAAACCCCAAACATTTAAAATATTTTAATTCTATGATATTTAAGGCATTTTATTTTTTCCAAACAGGATGCTATTTTCTTGGAAAGCAACTTAATATTTCCTTTTAATAACCTCTTTTAAAAATGGATATGAGGAAAAATATGTAATTTTGTGGGGGTTATTTGTTGTACCTGTCCGTATTTAAAAGAGAAATTAAAATACAAGCAAACTGACAGGACACATAAAAACTGATGGCCACATTTAATTTCTCCTAATGGAATTACCTATTAATACTAGCTATAAAAAGAAGATGTAGTGCTGTCAGCATACGAATACCAGCTAAAATGACAGCTTCAGTGCCATGCCCAGCTGCCAGTACCACTGAGCAAAAATGCACAGAAAACCCAGTTCCATCGGTCCTGCTGGTTTGTTTTTATCACTGCCTGTATACTAGAATCCCAGTAAATGAATCAGCTAATCAGACAATCCTAAGAAGCAAGGACTATCAAAAAATCCCATATGCAGCTTTAACATTGTCCAAAGGTACTCTATCCATATGACTCAAATTGACCTCAGTGTGTGCTCCACCACTTAAATATCACAAGATATTTTGAAAATTTAACAGCTAAAATCTAAGTACTTAGTACTTTTCGATAGTTGTGAAATTGAAGGAACCGACCTAGTTTTTATTAAGTTTCATAAAGAATCTTCCACAAAAAAAAATTGCACTGTCTGCTCTGCAGTAAATTGCACAATCAAATGCCCATTTGTCACAAAGTATTTATGAAGTTATGTGAGCCTGTATGAGAACAAAGGTAATATGATGAAGACCTCTCTTGCTGGGGAATTCGGTGTGCTCCTTAGAATGCAGACCTGCAAAAGCTATTCTACTGGGGAGAGAGGAGTCTAAGAAATGCAAAACACAACTGACAGACACAATTTGGAGATAATTAGCAGATTGACTTTCCATCATCAGCTAATTTTATTACCAGTTAAATTGTTTGCTTCTCAATGTATTTCACCACCCATGCATCTCTAATAACAAATAGCCTTAATAATTACAAGCAATACCTGCTGTGATATGAATAGGGTGATATGAACAACAAAATTACTATAATCAATCAGCAGCAGCATGTTGTTTAAATTTGCAGAAATAGCAGAAATTCCAAGGAACCGCTGCGGCGCCAACCTCCCTTATCTGATCACAAAAATGTTGCACATGAGCTGAGAAGTGTAACAGCACTTGCTCATGTGAACTGAGCATGGCAGAAATGTGTTCCACAACCTTAACCAGATGGTGGTTTTGATACCCATGTAGCAATAAGAAGAGTTTGCTAGGAAAGATTCACATTTTAGTATGTGTGGGTATGCTGGGTTTGTGCACAGTATATAGAGACAGACAGATTATCTTAAAACTTGCTGAGGTCTTTCCTTGACAAGTAAACACTGAAGAAATACAGTTGTCCCTTGTCTGTGGGCCTTAGACAGTGGTCATGGTGTTGTCTCCTTGGTTGCAGCAGCCCTGTCTGTTCCCAGGAACATTTCTGAGAAAACAAGGATAGAGACATCACCATGCTAGCAACCACAGCCTTTGCAGGGTTGAAGTTTGTGTAGTCTTGCTTCACTGAGCTGACAGCAGGAAAAGCAGGATGCTGAAATGACTCGAAGCTATTACTTTCTGCTTTTATTTGGAAAAAGAAAAGGCTGTGTGATTTATTGTGCTAACATTGCACTCGAGTGATTCCTGAGTATGATGGTAGAAAGCAAAGCACACCAAAGAAACCACAGTAAAACTAAGCTCGGCCACAAGATCAAGAGAGAAAGTATCTGAAGTGATTATTTACTGTGCTTGCCTCCACTATAATAAATGGCAGCCACTGAGAGCTGCAATCTGAACCGCTGGCCCACTTGAAGAATTGCAGCTCTCAGCAGCAAGCCTGGGGTAAGCAGGGCCACAGCATCTCTTCACGTGGCCCCTCTCAAAAGGCCCTCCTTGGCTGCAGGCCAAGAGATGTTTTGCTGCTTTGACACACTAAGTGCCAGCACAGTCACCTGGGTCTGTTTTCCAGGGCTAGTGCAGAGACCAGCTCTAGCCAGGCCCCCTCCAGGTACCACTCAGCTGACACCAGACTGAGCTCCTGAGCCCAGCACAGCTCACAAGGGTCAGGCTACCAATTGTATGCTGCCTCCAGCTCTTGCTAAGTCTTTAGGGCACAGGGCTGACCTCAGGAGGGCACTTTCTGGATCCAGGATCATTCAGCTAGTCTGTGTTTTCCTGGCAGAAGGACCTTTGAGGGGGTTTATCAGAATACTTAAAGAGCAGGAGTAGATCTTGAGCTAGATCCATGTTTCTGTGCGAAGTTAGTGGAAAGAGCAGATCCAATGTACCCCGTTCAGTAAAATCTCAACAGAGTACTGAAATGGATGTTGTTTTAAATTGCTCCATAGCTGGGGATAAATCCCTTTTCTTTGTCAGCTTTTTTTCTCTGAATATTTTCTCTGATTTGTTTCATTTGTAAGCTTTCCAGGGAAGATCTTTGGCTATGTGTTTTACAAAGGCACCTTGAACTCCAGTTGCTATGGGGACACAAAAAAGCACTTTCTTAATGGCATGTGGAATTTGAAAAATTAGCTATTTGGTCATAAGCATCCGTTTCTTTCCTCTGATTTTTGCAATACTTGATGTCATCAAGCTACAACCACACTGCTGGCCAAGGGAGAGCAGGCAGTGAGCTGGCTGAACTGATGTCTTCAGACACACTGGCTAAGACCAGCAGTGCTAAGGACAGGGTCTGGCCCAGACCATGCACTTCCCACAGACTACCAAGCAAGTAAATCCCAGCCAGACTGAATTTCTGGCTAAATGATTCTGGTTTCCCTGTTCATTTGATTATTCCCATTGGCCTTAAATTTTGAAAATCTGTGACCACCCATTTTTCCTACATAAAGCCATGTAACAGTCACCCTGGCAGCTCCACTGAAGCCTGACAGAGACTGGTCCAGAAGGTTCTCAGAGCATACCTAATGTCTCTATAGCACAATGCACATAATTCCTGCACTCATTCCCCTTAAAAAACTGTCAGAATTTTGCCTTTTTTGCCCAAGATCTGGCAAAAAAAGGAGAGCTCCGTCCATATGTTGGTTCCTGGGAGCAGTTCAGATGCTGTGACTGTGCCCAGATGTGAAGTTCCAGTCTGTGGGACTCTGCACTGCATCTTGAGTCACAAATTTGCTTGACTGCATTTTTATTAAAAAAGCTTATATAAATGCCTGAACTTGTTGAGGAACAGAACACTCCCCCCATGCCTTTTTTTTCCCCCACTGAAAAAAAAATTAAATATATCAGCTATATTCTGATCAGGCAATAATGGACAAATTTCTTAAGAGTCAGCGTAATTTTTCTTAATGGAGATTGATTCTTATTAACGGTAAACAGAATATTATTTGTCATTTGGATGTCAATTTATGTCACTAATAGATTAACCTTTCAATATTACTTCTGAAACAGTCTGCAACTGAAAGCAGCAGTGGAATTTCAGACAAGCAAAAAGCATCAGGAAAAGAAACAATCATACATGCAACATTTAGACACATATGTTTGTATTTTTCTACATTGTTTTTTCTTTGCACTTCCAAAAAATAAAAGAGAAAAGGGAAAAGCCAGCCCTGTGCATTTCCATTTTCCATGTAGCCTGCTGCAGAAGGCATAATTAATTTTGATCATTCTGAGTGAATTTGCATTTAAATTAATGTGCGTGGGCAAAGGAAGGGAAAGGGAATGAGGCTCACCTTTTATTTCATTAATAACAACCACAGACCAGAATACAGAGAAACAAGAACTGACAAACCTGGAGCTGGAAGGAGCTTTCCCGTGGGGAACTGCCCTTCATCAGTGCAGGGAAGTGAGGAGGTGCTGAGCTTGTGATGCTGCACAGGACTGTCCAGGACAGCAGTGTGCCCTCTGTGGGGCAGTGTCACTGCAGGGCTGGCCCCCTCGCCCTGCCCTCACTGTCCCTGTGACACAGTCACACACTGCAAGATGGCAGGGGGTGGTCAGTGCAGCTGGATTTTGCCTAATGGGTTCGGGCAGTCTTTGGACCAGGAACCCGCAGGGGGGCTGTGTCTGTCACCTGTGCGCTGTAACAGCGCTGGGTTTGCTTCGTATTCGCAGACAGTCGTGTTCTGGCTCTGAAATGCCAGCCCAAATTAAAAGAGAGATGAATAATTTATGCCAAGTGAGGATCTGTATTCTGGTAGTTACCTTTGCCTTTGATTATCCCATCTCCACAAGTCTGGAAAGGGTAGCAAAGATAATTGTTCAGGTATCAAGGAATCTGAGATTTTGACCAGGATTCCCTTCCTAAATATAAGCTGTATCACTTAAGCCTTCACACGAAGGGCAACACAAACCTGAGAAATTGCACATTAAGGAACATACATTTGCCAAATTAAATGTGTATTTCAGGGATGAAAAATATCCTTCCTTCTCTATATTCTTGTCCATAATTTGGCATGGGATTTCTAAAAACACAGCTCAATACTTGGTGCTTTATGGAATCACTTGCTGTCTATCTCAATCCGTAAATGCTCAGCTATCTCTGCTGATGTGGAATTCCCAACGTTTTCACTGGCAGCAGAGCAGAGCATTTAAACACAGTTATCTTTCCACCCTCATGGTCTCAGGAAACACAGGCAGTAAGATATTAAGGCCTGTTTTAAAATGTTGTTCTTGCCTCATCCCATGCCAGGTTCTGAGGGAACAAACAGTGCTGTGCCTTGCAGTGTCATAGATATACTGTGCTTCAGGACACTGATAACACAGGTCACTGCTCCCTCACTTCAGAAAGCTCTGGTGTGGCTGCTGCTGCAATCAGCGTGGCTGCCGAGTACATTTAGGTAGCAGCTCTCCACAGAAATGCAAGAGAGACAGAGAGCAGAGAACTGGTGAGGTCAGTGTTTCAACCCAGTGCTGTTTGCACGCTGCCTGAATGTGCTCCAGTGCCAACAAATGTTATAGCAGGATTGGGGCCCTGCTGGTTTTATATTCCAGCATCAGAAAGTACACAGTGGTTCAGCAATCACAGCTGATATAGGAAAGATGGCTCAAAAGCTCATTTGTACCTCCCCTGCTGATGTACTGGGCAGAATCCTACCCCAGGCTCTAGCTGTTTCTTTAAAAGCATTCCACAGTCAATTAGCTAATAAACTATGCTAATTAAGTATAATTTTCTTTCAATATTGACTATCCAGGGGATATTGCTCTCTCCAGCCACTCAGCTAATCAGGACGCTTTCCCTCACTGACCCCCAAAGCAATGTGGGTTTTGTATCTAATGACCACACCAATGCTATCAACAATTAACTGAGCACATTTGAATTGACATGATTTCGTCCTCAGAACAAATTAACTTCTCATAAATTCATCGGTAAATTCACCACACTGAAAATTAATCCCCACTAAGAATAGGGCTAAACTGTAATTTCTCCAGGAGCAGTGAGAAAAAGGCAGCAGAGATTTGCCCTGGTCTGGCAGCAGATCAGACACTAGCATGAGATCCAGAGGCTGTCATGTTCCTGTGTCCTTCCTGGGAGAAGTTTATTAGGGCTGGTTTAATTCTCCCATCCCACCACTTTACTTAGATTGTGGAAAGGCTTTTGTGCCTCAAAAGCGCTGCCATGAGGCTTGAGGGGACCTTATCACTCTCTACAACGCCCTGAAAGAGATGGTACGAAGGTGGGCAGCCTCTTCTCCCAGGCAACCAGTGACAGGATGAGAGGACATATCTTCCCTGAGCCAGGGGAGGTTTAGGCTGGACATCAGGAGGAATTTTTTCATGGAAAATGTTTTAAACATTGGAATGGACTGCCCAGGAAGGTGGTGGACTCACCGTCCTTGGAGGTGTTCAAGAAACAGCAGAACATGGCACTCAGTGTTGTGGTCTAGTTGACAAGGTGGTCAAAGGTTGGATGCAATGATCTCAGAGGCCTTTTCCAACCTAAAAGTTGATCAGCAAAGTGCTTTTCCACAGCTTTAAAGACACAGCCCATAAGAAGCTTGATGGTGGTGATACTGCTTGGTGAGTTTTCATTCTCATATCTGAGGGATGATGTTTCATCCCAATCTATATAGCAAACCCTTCATGGCCTTTGAGCACCTCTACTGCTTCCCCTCTGTAAGTGTGATAGACACAGCTCATCCAGGCTGTTTGTCACTCTGAACTTCAAGTCTAATGGCAGAACATAAAAAAAAATTGCCTTCCACTAATATGTATTTAAACCAGAGCAAAATACAGTGCTCCAGTATAACTCACACATCATTTGTTTCAGTGGTGAGTACTTCTCAGCAGCAAATATATTCAGTATCATTGCAACTTGTAGACAATTTAGAAAGAGGCAGAACTCTGCTACATTATTTTTACTGTGAATCATTTGTTCACCTTCTTGTCTTTGATGCATTGCTTTCATTAACTTGAAACAGTTGCAAATACCAAATTTTGTTTGAAAGCTTTCTTATTTTGGTTGTTCTTAGGGTTTCTTTCCCACCATGCACAATAAGAAAATAAAGACAGAAGTAGGCTAAGAAATATGAGGGAAGGCTTGTGTCTAAACAAGTGCAAAACAAACCACTATCATTGGGTGAAATCTTTCACATGAAGTTCTGAACAGCCCCCCTTGCTCTTGTGCTCACCTGACCCTACCCCTGGAATTGCAGCTACTTGTTGCATCACAGCTTTTGGCCCCACGGAAGAGAGGGGCTGCAAAAGCACATCCAGGGAATCCATGAGGAAGAGAAGACCTGGGAGAAAGTCTGAACTTAGAAGCTGCAGCTGCTGCTTCTTTTCTAGCCTATCAGCAGAGATGACACCGTAGGACTTGTCATTTATTACTCTTCTTCTCACAGGTTTTCAAGGAGGTAGGTTCCTCTCACCCTGGCAAGGGAGGTTCACTTCTTCTCCTGCTATCCAGCACCTGTAGACTGTCTTTCACAAGAATTCCTGGGATGTTTCATACACATCCATTCCAAGCAGCTCTTTGTAAGGGAAGCTGTTGGATCTTTCAGTAAAGCCACATGACAACTTAGGTGTTCAGAAGTGCAGAGACCCCTGTGAAGAACCTGATGTAGATGCAGAGCACATTTACAGCCTCAGGTGACCTTGATCCTGCCTTAATCAACAGACACCTGTCTCATTAATGGACATGAGATTCTTTTCACACTAATGAAGGCCCACTGGGGCTTTTAGTATCCTGAGTTCCTGAATGAACATTAAGCCCACGAGTCTGCTGGTGAACACCAGCTTAACACTGGAAATGAGTCTGTTCATCAGACAGAAAACATTAATATCTGAGTTTAAATTGATGCAGGAGCAGTTTTAGACCCAAAACTACTTTAGTATCTTCCGTTAACAATTGAGTAGGCTTTAATTCCTCAAGACTGGATATTCCTAGGGCCTGGATTACTTCTATAGGGCTTCCTACTGTAATTTTCTCAGTTGCGCCATAGGCAACTAATATAAGACACATTGCAAATAATAACAGGCAATTCTGGTAAACAAATTTTGATGTTTTTCATCTAGATCTGTCAATTAAATCTACTGCAAAGTCAAGAAAAGCTAAGAATCTAGCTATGAAATTTCCTTTTCTTAATGAGGCATTTAAATAGCATCTCACATTTGTTCTCCAATTGTTTACATAGGATGTCATTTGTGATGCATTGTTGGAGCCCTGGAAATCTCAGCTGGGAACGATATCCCAGAGAGCAGAGGGGGACAGTTCTGCTTCAAGCTACATCTCAATAGATTTGCTGCCTTTTCTTTTATTATGTTACTCATCTGTAATCCTGCTAATGAAATGCAATAACATCAGAGGCAGCAGCTGTCAAAAAAAAAGAAAAATAATGTGAATTTTCATTAAACTTTTTGAGTTGATCTTGACTTTTTCCATTGCTGATTTAAATATCGCTGGTTTTCTGAAGGTCATCTTATTTCTATAAGGATTTAATGGGTAATCTGGCTTTTGTGTTTTAGATACCTTACTCCCTCTGGTTCAATAGGTCATTAAGCATATATTTAAGTCATTCTTTGTCCCAGATGTTTCTTAAGGATCACAGCCAAAAGAGACAAAAGACACCAAGGTGGATGAAAGGCAGGTTAATTATTCTTATTTTATAGATGAGAAAATGAAGTTCAAAAGGGAGAAAGTGTCTAACACACAATCAACCCCTGTCAATAGCATGGCTCCCATTGGTCAAATCTTAAAGACCTAAGTCTTAAGGATCACATTTATTTCAGTGTTAATCAGGAGACTTCAAAAGTCCCAGGGGGCCTGCTGGCTTTTATGGTTATCTTTTGAAAACCAGAGTGCTTCAAACATCTGTCTCTGAAAGTCTTGTTTAAAGTTCTCTGTGCCCTGCTTCTAAATCAGCTTGGTGAGTCAAACCTCCACCATAGTTTCCGAATTAATTAATGAATTTTTTTTGCAAATGTGTATGTATTTCAGAAAGCAAAACATCATGGATACCTGATCAGATGCTTTTCAGACTGCTTTAGTGTCTCTTTCTCCACAACTTACAATAAGATTCAAGTGCTCAGCAGAGAAATGAACTGCTGATGCCTGGTCTGGTGCTCACTCTCACTTTTGTTATCTCAGCACCCCAGCTAGAAATGTTCAAATGCAGCCTTAGCAGTGTCAAGAGACATGAGTCAGGCTTAAATGGGAGCCTTATGACCACAGCTCAGGATGCACAGTAGAGTCTGTGAAGTGCACAGAACCTCCCGGAGGCTTATGTGATGGGCTACATGCATTGTCTGTCCCCTTTGGAACATGGCCAGAATCATTTTTCTATAGTTCCAACACAAAATGGCGTGTGGGGTGTGTGGTGCCTGAGTATCAGGTAAATCTTCATTCACTTTGAAGAATAAAATCATGAGGTTAACTCAGTTTGGCTTTTCCTTTCTTTTAACAGCGTTAGGTCAATGATGCCATTCTCATTTCCTGACTGGCGGTTACAATGGAGTGAAAAAAAATCCCTGCTTTCATAGGAGGGCCTCAATTATTTTGACAGTCCAGCCACAAATTCAGGTCACACGAATCTGTACCAGCAGACAGACTCCTGTATTTTGTATAGAGAGATTTGCACAGATATGTCACAAATAAGCTGAGAGGAGGTCATCCTCCTGATGGTTCTCCCTGCACAGGATAGAAATGAAGTTACTGGATGGGCCGGTCTTGTGACTAAAGGCCCATCCTGAGGCAATAATTGGGATACCTGTTCCTGCACAGACAGAAAGCAATTTACTCATGGATGATATCTCTGATTGTGAGCTGGGAAGGAAGAGGGTAGCAACCAATTTGAGTTTTGTGGCAGGAGCTCTTGCTTACTTTGTGCTTAGAGCTAGGAAACAAAAAGTAAAGAATTTCAGAAGATACAAGCCTCACTGTGGCAGTAAAAAGAAATTCAAGGAGTTTCTAATAAACCAGGTTGTATTGACAGGCATAGAGAAATAAAAAGATTTTAGAATTGTGTCATTTGAAGGATACTGAAATTCATCAGGAAATAGTGTCCTATTGATCTCTGCTGTGTGACTAAGACAAAAGAAAAATAAATTACAAATATAGTATGGAATAAATACCATGTTTCCTCCTAATCTAGTAATTTCCATTTACAAAGTCAACACAGATGAATGAGCAACTTACATTGATGAAATCACCATACTTCTTAGTGCCCATTTGTAATAACTGCCCATCCCCAGTGATTCGCCTTCATTGTGTGATTTCCGATTGAGTTGTTATGAATGCAGAGAGCAGAGAATTTATCGAAAACAATAGCTGGATGTGACTGCCAACCCAATGAGCTCTGAGAATCCATACTGGGGACGTAATGCTGGGCCTCTGAGCTCTGCAATCAGATGCCTGCACAGCAGGATATTGTCTGTCCTTTGGAAAACTCCTTCATATATGGATTATGGGCTAGTGTGAACTACTTAGGGCACAATCAGGGAGGAAGGAGTTTAAGATCTGATAAAACCTATAGGCTTTGTAGCTGCCTTTCTGTCCGGGGAATGCTTCCAGCTCAAGGTAGCTCATGGTGGGATCAGATCATTGCCCTCTTTCAAACGTTTTGGCTTTCGCAAAGCCTGATCTCCTAATATAGGACAGAAGAAAAATCCCTCTGGAAGGCTCTCTGTCCTAGATATAACTTATTTGGGTCTCTTTGGTTTGTGAGACACATGGCTGATTGACAGGCCAAGACTATGAAGTCAACTTTGCTGAGCCATAAATAGCATAATTCAGCTTCTCTGAGTCCCCAGCAGATGTATTCATCAGGCACATGAGCCTCTCCAGGCATCAAAATTGACAGATTTCATTAACTTTCTGCAACCTGAGAATCCAGCTGTAATAGACAGTGTGGAGAAATCAGAGGAACTGCAGGTTCTCAGCAAGACTGTGTTATCAGACAGTCCTGATTATACAGAGCCAGTAGGCAAGGACTGGCTTAGCAGTCACCGCTCTCCCTGGTACTGCTCTTAATGACTAATCCCCACAGCATCCTTTCTCACCTCTCTGAGCCTTGCAGTTTAACATCGCAGCCAGCCTCCAGAAGGGAATTACGTGATGCAATACAGTCATCCTTTCCAGCAACAGCTCTGCATCCTACTCCTGTGTGTCAGCACAGGCCTGGCAAAACCCAGTTATTCCTGATGCCCTTGCTATTTGAATCCTGCTACTAGATCTCAGGTGTCATGAAAACCAGAAAAGTGGCATTCAGGGGATGAAAACCCTAAGCAGCCTGTTTAGAAAGGAGGAAATAAAGAGGACTTCCTCCACTAAAGAACTAATTTTAGTACTTCATGTGCCTTGAGCTGTGCTCACAAAGCCTGCCTTGTTATTTCTAAGCAATGAGAGATTCTCCTCCTTGCTCTTCACCCTGTCAGCTCAAATTCTGCTGTTCTGTGTTTTGAAGATCTGCTTCAGGGTTCTGGGTGAGCAAGGACCTGTTGGTTTTAAAATGCTGCTCTCCCTGCAGCTGCTGAGCACCGCCTAAGCTGGGCACTATTGATAAGCAAGTGGAGGTAGAAGTGAGCTGAAGGCAGTAACAGATCATTTTGAAAAGGGAAGGAATGATAATATGCACAGGGAAAATAACTGTGTGATGTGGTAATTCCGCTTATGCTTGCCTTCTGAGACTGCATGTCCTTCCATAGGGCATAAAACTCTTATTCAAGCACCTGGAAGTCAGTGGGAGTGTTTGACAGGCTTGGTAAAGTGGTGTGGTGGAAGGGCCTGCACAGGAGTCTCTGATCTGCCTTTGTGCAGGCAGTCACACGGGGTGTGCTCTGACCAGGCAGGCAGTACACAGAGGGGATCTGCAGGGCTGCCGGTTCTCCTGTGGCTTCTGGGACACTTGAGGGGTGAGAGCAGTAGGTAAAACCTGGCAGATGACTCCTAACACATGGCCCTTCTGTAAGGAGGAGGCTGAAAGAGAGATTGGTCCCATCATGAAGAAGGAATTGCACTGTCTTTTTCCTTGTCCTCTCTCTAGAGAAAAGCAGGAGAAAATATTTCAGCAGCTTGCCAGGGAACATGACTCCCAGGATCACTATAGAAATACCTGTAAGGAGCAGTTATAAGATGGTGTAGCAGGATTCTAAAGTTTCATATTGTTCAGAAATTATGCTGTTTATTCTTGAGTGCCATCTACTGACAATTCTTGTCTTAATGATTTGCTTTCATTGATATTACTTACTTTAAATGCCCTATATAACTTCTGTTAACTTAGATGTTACTTATTCCTTGAGCACTTTATTTCCCTCTGTGGACCAGGATACCTTTGACATGATTTTTACAGTTATCTCTTGGACTTCCCTTTTCCTTCCACCCATCACCAGGCTTCCTTCCTTCCCTGCCTGCTCCTTCTGCCTAGAGAGCAATTTCTGGCCTCGCTATGCTCACCCTTCTGGCTTCAAAATGTAGCTGCAGTTGTGCTGTTCCCCTTGAGCAGGAGGTTGCCTCTATCAGTTTGCTACAGAGATCTTACTTCCCCCTTTCAGTTCTTCCTCTTCTTTCAAGAGCTTTTTCAGCAACTTTCATGCAGTAACCTTGAAAATATTTAATGATCACTGACTCCACTATATTACCTGTTCTAGAGGTATTTTATTTTAGTTATGTGATACTTGAATTAGCATTATTATTACAGTTTTTCATTTTCTATCTCTAAGATTTCCTCCCCCAGCAGTCCAATACATTTTGCAAAGATAAAAATAAATTAAAGGTGAAAAGTTATTGCCAAGGACAAGAGCATGGGAAGTTTAGCCTACACGATATTTCTTTCTCCATTGAAAACATAATCTGTATAGATAAAGAAAATGCCAGGTAGCTAACTCATTATAAGCAACCGAGAAAATGGGTCAAGAGACTTCTTTCTTACACACTCAGTTTTGGCTTGGTTCCATCTCTGCCAGCTAGCCAAAGGAATGAGAAAAATTCTAGTAAAGTCTCCTAATACATGGCACCATTTTGATTGAGGCTTCTTTGCCTGTGCCTCAGAAAACTCAGCATGATGGCCAATGATACCCTGACACTCAGCTGCCACTCAATTTCAGGCAGAAAATATCAAGCTGTAGGAGTGTAGACATTTGTCCACAACATGCTTATATTGTGGAACTCCTTCCCTGAGGATTTTGCTGAGGTCAAAACTGTAAGCAGGTTTAAAAAGGATTAGACAGATCCATGGTGGGCAGGTGTGATGTTTGCTATTAAGCATGACAGCCTGGCTCTAACATTTGTTACAGAAAGCCCCTGTAGAGCTGATGGCTGGAAGGGGCTGCAGCAGGGAATCTGCTGTTCGGGGCTGACCCCAGTTGGTGCTGCCCGTCCCTCCCATGGGCATGGCTACAGCAGCCAGGGGATGATTTAAAACAGCTCCAGTCTACACAAAGCCTTTGAATTCCCATGAAAATAGCACTTTGTCTTAAATGGTTGTTCTCCTCTAACATCCCTGAATCTCCAGTGATAAAACTGGGATTGATCCCCTGAACTCAATGCCACAAAGAGCACAGGGTTAGGCCTTTCTGGGGTTGTTTCAGTAGAGACAGTTTTACTGAAGTGGGGGCTGAGGAGTATTTCAGTACTTGTTCCTGGACTTCTAAATCCGTATTCTGCCTTTTGTATAAACACACATCCAAACTAGTATTTGACTAACTTACTTATCAGTAAGATGGCACGTGTCACTTGCATCTCATTTCTTTTATTTTAATGACTAACAGCCTGTGTTGCAATTCATAATTCAGTCTCTTTCCTCCTTTCTTGAATCAGGCAGCAAAACCTGATCAGTGACAGAGATGATGCTTGTGAAATTGCTGCACAGGGGTTCCTCTCACTGGAAGGGCTGACAAGATACCAGCTGAGGGGAAAGCTTAATTGCATGGGTGATCAAAGGAGAATGTATGAAGACAGGGAGACTGTAAAGGGGGTGTGCGTAGGAGTGTGTTTTAATGAGAGATTATAGGGGAACATGTGAGTCTGGCACACACAAAGTGACAGAAATGAATGCGTGAGCTAGTACAAAATGGCATGCTAACCAAAGCCATCCACAGATCAGCTTCAGCCCCTTCTTAGCCCTTGCCTAAGAGAGCTGTATTCTATTAGCTGTCATCCCACTAACTATACAAAGAGAAAAAAGTGAAGGTTTGATCTTTGCAATTGGGAAAGGAGGTGGGGGGGGCGGACCTCATGAGACAACAACATCCAGGCTGAACTGGAAAAGAGAGATCAAAGCAATGTGCTGAACTGAGAAGAAAGGACACAGGACAGTGATATGGTGTCCTGGGAATGGGATGAATTGACGTAAAAAAATAAGAATTTAAAAAGCATTGAGGGCACTTTCCAGCCCTTCCATGTGCTGTGACACACTGCACTGACAGAGGTTTGGTTCATGATGTGTACTGTGCTTTGTTGTATGCTTACTATCTTACTTTATACTCAGCTCCTCTTCCATCACAGGGAGTACTTGAGGAGTAAGATGCCTCTTAATATCAAAACAGGGGCCATTAAAATGGCTTATTCACAATCTCAAGTCATTTTAGCCCAAATCCATTTAAAACCTCATTACAGTTATATTGGCATAAACCTGTGTGCCAATGTTCTCCAGCTGATTTAAACTGCATCAATATAAATCCAGTTTCAATTGATTTAAGAGATTCTAGGCAGAAGTGCACTGCATTTGACAAACTGATGGGAGGACATACCCCTATTGAAATATTAAAACTTCTGCACTCGATCTTTTCATATTCAGCAGTGTGGCTTTTGAACTTTTGCCATTTTGTATTTTACAAGCCCTTACAGGGAGGGAAAATAAGTAACTTCAGAGCAGTCAGGTTAACAGCCTTTCGTTTCATCAACTGAACCCATGTGCAACCACAGATGCCTTAAGCTTTAGTGTCTTATAAAATTATAAGGACACAGGAGAGGCACAATGCTTTTTCTACTTACCCTACTCTGAACTCAAGCATATTACTGGCTGACAACTTTTTTTTTTCCCCTGTAAAAGGCATCTAGCTTTTAGTTGAAGACACCTTTTTTTGTAAAAACAATGAAAGCTCATTATCTAAGATGCCACCTACTAGACCAGGTTGCTCAGTACCCCATCCAACTTGGCCTTGAACCCTTCCAGGGACAGGACATCCACAGCTTTCAGGGCAGCCTGTGCCAGTGCTTTGCCACCCTCACCATCAAGAATTTCTTCCTATATCTAACCTAAATCCCAGACGTTATTTAATCACTCNCCAGGGACAGGACATCCACAGCTTTTCAGGGCAGCCTGTGCCAGTGCTTTGCCACCCTCACCATCAAGAATTTCTTCCTATATCTAACCTAAATCCCAGACGTTATTTAATCACTCTGAGGTCAAGTTCCCCACTACTGCAGCTTTCTGGTCCACATGCTCAGTTTATGGCCATGAAGCAATTTATTGTTAATTGAAGTTTATCCAGTATAACACTAGGAGAAGAAATGCAGTATTGGTCTTGAAATGACACTGTGTAGTGTTAAAAACAAGATAAAATCTATTGTCCCTCATGTGCTCGCAGTGATAAATTATGCAGTTTTCTCCTTCCAGACTCTCCCATCTGCAACAGCTACAATAGAACCTTAGTTCAAACACTATTCTTACTGAGCGCTGGAGCTGTCAGGCCAGTCTCAGCTTTTGTGTGAGATTCATGAAAAATAAATTTGACAATTTCTCTGAGTGAAAGGCCTCTAACCAGGTCTCCAGCCTGATAACTATAGTACTTACATGCTTTGTGAAATTTGTGTTTCACATCAAGAAGGGTAGATGCTGGAGGTACCTGGAAAAGAAAGCAAAATGCGTGCAGATTAATTTTTCTTTCTTCTTCACTTTGGGATCCCTTCTCCACTCCTCTAATGAAAAGATGCTTAAATTTGTCTGCAAGTCCTTCAGGCTAAAATGAAAAAACCCAGAAAATTTGTTTTCACAGGTTGGTATGTTATTCAGGATTGTCGAAATTTATCTTATACATCATCTGGACCACCTCTGCTCAATCGATGGAAGGGTAAAATCACAAGGGTCAAGGGGGAAATCTGCTGTCCCTGCTTGATGCAATAATTACCCCCTAGATCAAACCAGTAGGAAAACTTGAAGGGTTTAGCTTTAAATTTAGGTTCAAGCATGCTGAGGTCCACGTCCTAGAGACATGAAAGGGTTCTCTGGAGAGAATACCAGCGAAAGTGGTAGTTTCTGTCCTTTCTGCCTGAAATGAGTTTGCTTCTGCATGCTTTTGTTCACTGAAGCAATTCAGGTGTCACAGTTTTAGAGCGCAGTCTGGAGACCTTTTAGGCTCTATTTTATTATGTATATTTATTTCTTAATATACTTTGTACAAATTATCTGAGAAAAACATTTAGAATTTACTAGAGCAAAAGACTTGGATTTGCTTTTTGTTTACAAGGAAAGGCAATGGGACTCTTGAGTAAGTAGCATGTTGAGCTACTTATTAGTGGATTGCGACAATTAACTTGCAAACAAATAGAGAAGAACATAAGAAATTCTCCTAGTAGAGATCATTTAACACCTTAACATAGGTTGTTTTGTTGAAAAGAATGAATATGGAGAAATACTGATGCAACAAAATAAAATTGCTGACTCTAAAGCAACATAGCAGTACAGAAACAAAAGTTTACGCTTATGTAATTTGACACCCCACACAATTACACAATATATATGCTATTAGTACTTATGAGTAACCCAGCTTGCTTCCAGTATTATGAACAGGCAGAGAGCACAATACAGATTTCAGTGATCTAAAGATGGAAAATGGCACCTGTGCTAAAAGGTAGTAAAGTACAGATCTTTTCTAAGTTTTTTCTTGGGTTTAGATGAGAACACTTTATTTTCCACAGTTACAGAGGGTTTTACTGGGCATTTACAGAAATTGCTGTAAATGAAGCTCCACTTAAACCCTGACTTGTCTTTTTGATGTTGCTGCTTTGCAGTGCCAACTCCACCCAAATCAAGGCCTAGGCTCCTTGAAACCAAGGATTACTCTTTCCCTATCCCCAGCACCCATGCTGAAC
>VZUA01040011.1:625-13879 GCA_013401035.1 Horornis vulcanius
AGGAATATATACAGTGTGTATGGAATGCTATGAAATGAACCTTTTGATACTGAGTTAATATTATTCATCCATTGCCATATCATGTTGCAAACCAGTGCGCAGTGATTTTAAAATTGAGGTAGGGAGACATGGTCAATGACTACAGTAGAATCAAGAAAAGGCTAGTATGCTGCGTCACACTCAAAATTCCCTTCATGGGCAAACAGGAAGCAATCTTATGTCCTTAAAAAGATTTGTGGACATTGCCCAAAACCCAACTTTTTTTATCTGAGACACTTATCAAGACCAGCAACACATATTAAATCTATTCCTTCATCATCTTTGATTATTGTATGCTGAATGCAAAGAGACAGCCTGGAATTGCTGCAAGTACTTCAGAAGGACCAACCCTTACAATACTGTATGGGCTCTCAGAGGCCTGTCCTGCAAAATGCCCCAAAGGTCCACAGGAGGGCTGCCTGCACCATGTACCAGTTGTCACATTGCAAGTCTTGTTCATAGGCAAAACTCAAGCACACCTTATACAGTCAAGCATTTTTTTGTTAGCATAATTCAAATCTTAAGAGTCTAATTATTATTAATCCAGAATTGTTACTGAAAAATAATAATACTGTTAGAATATTACCCTACAGAAAAAGGCTCAGTAATATTGATAAAACAATTTGACCTGTTATTCACACATTGAGTTTCTATGCCTTTTCCTGATGCTCATTCTTGCATTGCTCTTTTGCATCCCAAGGGTTGTAGTTCCATTCTGGTTGTGCTGGAGTGTTAGGGTGAACCGGCAGCATCTGGAGTCCCTTCAGCAGGACCAACAGGATCTTCATATAAATGCTTTCTTCTCCCTCACGTTAGGATCCACTTGGAGTAATTTTTATATTTGCTAATACACTTTCACACCTCTGCTCTATCATCATCAATCTGTAGCTGCACAATATCTCCAAATATTCCATACATGGTGCCGTCTATATATGTTCAATACTATTCTCCTCTTTTCTTTGATACGTCTAAGGCCAGGTTTGTAAGATCTAGTTCTGCATTTCTTTAGCTGACTATTGGTGAGTATAGCCATGAGGTCCCCAGTGCCAAGCCTGTGTACCATCTCTTATCATCCGCTGCCTGTACTCCTTCATGCCATATCCTACACCTCCAGTTTTCAAAGTCTCTGCTACTGAACCAGGCCTACATTTCTCCACATTACTTCATTATTTTAGAGTCATAAATATCTCATTCTCTGCATAGAATAACTGCTTCTTACTACTACCTATAAAACTATGGTCATACAATAAAAAGATAAACAAAGGCAAAAATAAATTAGCCACAGACACCTGGCCTTGTAGAGAAATTGCTGTTATAGTTAACCAAGCAAAACAAAGCTGCTGTCAGGTCAAGAAAAGTTCAAAGAGAGCAAGCTTGGCAAGCATCTGTTACAAGGCCTTGAAAATTCTGCACAATCCTGTAGCCCTTTATCAGAAATGGCAATACTGCATTTCTATGGGTGCAATGCTGTCCCGAGGGAGACGCAGTGATCACCATGGAGTCGAAGCGGGAAAAGTGGAAGTTTAATTTTTCTTACAACTTATATAGATTTCTAGAAAGGAGACCACATTGGAAGACAGAGGTTCAACCTCTNCAAGTCCACATGGTTACCGTGATCACCTGCTTTTCACAGTTCCGTTCTGATGTAGAAATACAAAATTCTTAACACTCTGCCCTCTCTGTTTACCAAACGTTGACATTGCTCCCGTATTTCTGCCCACAGACTGCTTTTCATTCTCTAGCAACAAAGCTGATGAATAATTTAAAGAGCTTTTATTAAATAATCAATGTTAATCAGCCAGTAGGTGGAGCACAAAGCTTGTGCATATGCTGAAAAGAAAGAACAATAGATGGGGAATAGATTGGAAACCGCTGTAGATTTCCTTCCCTGGTTTTAGCAGATGGATTAGCTATTTCAAGGTAATTCAAAATGCTGAACCAATGTAAGGTTTATTTTAAAATGCACATAGACAATTGCATTTCCAGAATGAACCAGCTATCTGCAGACAATAACATCACAGTAAAATGGGACACACATTTTACACTGAGCAGTAACAGCACGAAGTCTATAGTCCACAGCAAAACTGACAGTTGGTATTTAGAAAACTTTGTGTAATAAAAACATAAAAGATGATATCCTATTCATTTGCATCTAGTATGTGCTTAGTCAGTAGCTCTTATTTCCAAAATACTGTTATTTAAACAAAATATCTGCCAGCTACTGCCCCAGAGAATATCTGAGTCTTAATCTGATCTTGAAATTGCAACTTCATGAATCAGTGAGACAATAAAGATATTACTTTCTTGATACTCAGGAAATTTGTATAAACTGTAGGCTAGGTTTTTTTTGCTGTGTTGAAATACAGTTAACACAAAACTAAGGAGCTTGGTCAGTACAAGAGATGCAAAGAAACAGATGACATCAGAGGGTGTAAAAAAGATCTGATTTAAGTTACTGAGACTTTTATTTCCAGAACTATCCTTGCTCTTTCTGAGCAAGTGATGTTTTTGTCTTTTACTACTAAACCAATTAACAGAGTACAGCTTTTAGAAGATGAGTATTTTTAATGCTGAAGGTGCTGCATTTTAGAAATATTGACAACAAATCAACAGTAGACTGTCAGGAAAAATTTCACTACAAGTACATACAACAAAGGTTGAAAACAGAAGATCTCAATCTGCAAGAACCTTGCATAGGAATATGCAGGTCTTGTTAGCTTAAAAAGTGCTTTGGTATAACCTATTTTAAAGGAGATCTGCTGATGGTTCCTGAAAAAAAATACACAAAGAAAAATTCACAGACACATTTTCCTCCACAAAACAATATGAAGGGAATGAATCTAAATGACACATGATTAAGCAGAGAGCAGAAACTCCTGTATCTTCACTAGAGCTTTTTTCTAAAGGGAATTAATTGTTTTTACTTTTTTAGTAGAAAATTTATAAACTTAAAGTTGACACTAAATTTGGTTAACTTGATCAACTTCATAAAATTCTACAATGAAATGACAATCCTGTAGATGAGAGGAGAGCAGTAGATATTGTCTCTTTGGACTTTACTAAGGCTGCTGGTACTGTCTCCCCTATGAGACTCATAAATGAGATGCTGCTGTACAGGCTGAATTAGCAGAGAGTGAGGTGGAATGTAAATGGTCTGAATGGTCAGGCCCAGAGGGAGGTGATTAGTGACACAAAGTCCTAATGGAGGCCAGTACATTGTAGTGAACCCTAGAAATCAGTACTGGGCCAAATCCTCTTTAACATCTTCATTAGACATAAAAACATAGAACCATTCAGGTTAGAAAAGACCTCTAGAATCATCAACTCCAACAACGAACCCAGCATAGCCAAGTCCATCAGTAAACCATGTCTTGAAGGACACCACGTGCAACCACTCCAATGGGCAGCCTTTTCCAATGCTTGACAACCCTCTTCATGAAGAAAATTTTCCCAGTATCCAATCAAAACCTTCACTGGTGCAATTTGAGGCCATTTCCTCTCATGCTGAACCACTCGTTACTTGAGAGAAGGGACCAACTTTGCAGGAAAGAAGGTATCGTGAACTGCACTGGGCAAAGCTTAGCCAGAATGTAGAGAAAAGTGATCCTTCCCCGCTGCTCAGCATTAGGCAGGCCACAGCTGAAGGACTGTGTCCAGCTCTGGGCTTCTCAGTACAAGAGAGACATGGAAAGACTGGAGACAGTCCAATGAAGGGCCACAGAGATGATGAAGGGACTGGAGAATCTTTCTAGGAGGAAAGCCTAAAAGATCTGGGACTGTTCAGCCTGGAGAAAAGAAGGCTCAAAGGAGCCTCAAAGCATATCTATAAATACCTGGAAAGAAGGTGCAAAGAGGAGAGAGCCAGGCTGTCTTCAGTGATGCCTGCTGACAGGACCAAACTGAAACACAGAAGTTTCCTTTGGAATATCAGGAAACACTTTTTTTTGGTAAGGGTGACAGCACTGACACAGATTGCCCTGAGAGGTTGTGGAGGTTCCATTCTTGGAGAAGCTCAAAAGCTATTCCTGGGCAATCAGCTCTAGGTGGCCCTTCCTGAGTGGAGGCGTTCAACCAGAAAACTTCAAGAGGTCTTTTCCAATGTCAACCATTCTATGTGAAGGTTAGAGGTAGAAAATGGACTGTCACACTTCACAGCGCGCTTGTTCCTACTCTCCATATAAAAAATGGAAAAGATACAGAAAAAATGCTCTTCCAAAATCATACACTAGCAGTGTCAAAAATAACTCCTGATACGTGCCTGTAAGCCCTGGCAGGGAGAATTTTGGGTGCTGCATGTGAGAATGTGGAGCTTAAGAACGTCATGCTACCCTTGAGAAAGCATCTTCATATCTAACACTTTTACATGTGTAAGAAAGCTAATGGAACTTGGCTCATAGACTTGAGACATGACCTGAGGGTCGATCAATCAATCCTTACCTGCATAACTGCCAGAAAAAAAATATTTAGATACAAGAAACTCTGTTTTCAGATTCCTTTCCTGCACATACGCAGTGACCCTTAATTTTTGATTATATATGTCACAGCATATAATGTTGTATGCACTTACCTTTTTAACATTAAACAATTCACTCCTTTTCAGTCGCTAGGAGAAAACTTGTTATCACAGACTTTTATTTGAACTGCTTATTGTGCTAATAATTTTGCCATTCTCAATTATCACAAATTGAAACAACTTCATTTAATGAATACCGTACCTAAATTTTTAAGTGGCTCACCTGAGTAACTTGGATTTATACTGTATTTCTTATGGCTGCAATGAAATACATATGGAAATGTATTTATGTATCCAAGAGTATTACTTTAACTACACCAGTCTGTCAAAAATATGCAGGCTGTCTGGTATTTGCTTTTACATTAGAGTATAGTATTTCAAGACCAGTAATACAATAAACAGTGTTCATCTGAGATGTGAAGCATTACAGTGATTCTGTTCCAGAAAATGAAATTAGGTATTTAATTTTTCAACTGAGACTCAGTTTATTATCTGCAAAGGTTGTGGGTCACAGTCCTTCTTTAATTACTCGCAGGTGATTTTATCTCCTCTTCCATTTTTCGTTATATTTCAAAACATAAGTTGATAGCACATACTGTCAGGCTGAAATGGCAATATAAATAATATATACCACCTCTCTTATGAGTTACGAACATATGCCAACAAATAAACATTGTACAACAGAAGTCATCTGGTAGGGGAACTGTGGGGCACGAGCATTAACAAGCTAACAAGAGGCAGAGGAAGCTGGTCTGAGGCTCGGGGCTTGAAAGGAGGAACACATCTGCCTCTCCAGTACACACAGCTGAGCCTCCTGTATGTGTGAGCACCACCTCAGTGCGAAGGAAAAGACCTCTATGCCCATTAAACTACTTATAGCACTTCACTGAGACATTTCAGTGCATAATTTACTTAATCCATTTGTCACAGAATATTGCATGGCTTTGCATTCTCATGTACAGACTATGCAGAAGACAGACTATGCAAAGCTCTTTTCAAAATGTCAGTACAAAATAACTTTATTTTAAGTATAATCCTGTACAAGAAAAATGCTGCTTTGTGTTTATTGGGAAGTGGGAGCACAAACCTTTGCCACGAAGGGGAGGCTGTGCAGCTGTTACGCCATGAAGACAGAAAAGCACACACTTCAGAAGGCAACTGCCTTCTGCTGGCCCACGCTGTACAGCTGAGTGCATTTTTCATACATCCATTGAAGCCAATAAAACCCAGAACACTTAGAAATGCAGATCAGAGCCACAAGATCAAAGTGTTACTTGCCTTTAGTTAGTATGAGATGTGACTACAGTGAGTTTCCAAAAATTAGCGAGTAAATCAGAATGTTGCTCTTTTTATATTTTATTTGCCCTATAGCAAGGAACTGGATTGGTGAAACTTTTCAGCTTAGATTCCTCTAGGCCAAAGCAGAGAGCTATTTATCAAAGTGAACATGAAAATAGTAGAGATATATTGATTGGTCTCAAAGTTTTGACTCTTTTTGCTTTGGTTTTCTCTCTTTTTTTACAATCCTCCATTAAAGGAACCCTAGTTACTTGCCTTCTTCTTCTGTTTGTCTCCATCAAATACTTCATTGCCTTGCTGCGATGTATCTTTTGATCCTCTTTCAGTGCCCGACGTTCTTCTTGTAAATCCTGTTCAAAATGCAATATTAAATCTCTACCCCTAAGACTGTGTTAAGGACAATAGAAACTGGATGGAACTGCTAATTAAAAGATGTTAACAGCCTGTGTGATTGATCTCATATAGAGTAGGTCCCATAATCGTCTGTTAGAGTCAACTTCATGCTCATCCAGAAAAAACAAATGTAATTGCATTTTACTTTTTAAAGGAATTTTCATCATCTTTCATGATACCACCAACTGAAAAATCTCACCTCTACTATGTTCATTTGAAGGGACATTTTGTGTATCTAAACCTGTAACATAAGGATGCAGGTAACATGCAGGAGAAAATGCTAAATAGTAAACACTCCTCCCCCTACCCCCAAAGTATTAGTTGTTTACACTGAAATTGATTAACATCACTAAATAAAAGCTCTTCACAGAGCCAGGTCAGTCCTGCATCACACCAGTAATTATTTAAGTAGCACAGTGCAGGCAGATCTTAAGAGTTTGTGTCAGTAATTCTTACTACTAAACTTCAAAAAACAACCCACAACTTAGGATGGAAAACAGTATTCCTAGTGGCATAATCTCCTGGAAGAAGGAAAACAAGAAAATTCTTGTTTTCGTTGCTTGAGAAGTCAACTTTCCCACGGCAGTTTAAAACCCGCAACGTACAAGTTTTAGTTTGAAGACACCCCTGAGGCGCTCCCTGACCGCGGGGCAGGGCGGAGGCTGGGACATCGCCGCCCCGGCCCCGCCGCCGCCCCACACGGGCCCCACACGGGCCCCACGCAGCCCCGCGACCCCGGCCCCCCTTCGCAGGGCTTGGCCGGCCCCGAGAAACTCCCGGCCCCGACGGTCGGGGCCGCCTCGGGAAGGATACACAGGGACGCTCCGCCGCCCTCCCGCGCGGTCCTGCGCGGCCCCGTCGAGGAGCTGCCCCCGCGCCGCCCCGCCGGCCTTTCCGCCGGGCTCCATCCAGCGCCCGGGTCAGCGCCCGGCCCGGCCCTGGCGCGCAGCTCTGCGCGTCCTGCTCGGCCTCGTAGCAACCGGCGACGCCGCTTCCTTCGCAACGGGGCGGGGCCGCGGCGCTGAGGGAGCGGCGCCGGGGGAGCGGGTTTGGCTGCCGCAGCATTTGCTGGCTTCGAGGCGGGCGCAGGGGACAGGGCGGGCCGGGACCCGCCTCGCCCGGCCGGTCCTGGTCGGTGCCCGTGCCAGGTGGGAGCCACGCGTGGGAATCGCTCTGCACTCTTCCCGCGGGTCCGTCCCGTCCGGGACAGCGGTGCCAGGGACGGTGCTTGGCTCTGACTGTGCCTTCCGTCCTCTGCACCGCTATAAACCGCGGGATGACCTTTAAAGCCCAAACACACCCGGGGTCCGATCGAACGCGTTCTCGCGGGCAAACACCGCCCCGGCCCCGCGCGGGTTGCAGAGCTCTGCGGGTGCCTCCTAGGCCTGTTGAACAGTTGGAGTTAACACCATAAACTTTTTCTTTTTAACCACAGGGTGCAGAAATAACAATAGCAACAACAACAACCACCAAAAGATTTGCATCAACTGATGCACAAAATTGAGTATTTATAGAAAAATACTAAAAAGTCTGTAAGTACGGTTACACAAAGAAAAGAAAAAAGAAAACAAAATCTTCCCCAATTTGTTCTTAAGACAGCAAGCAAAACTTTTTTTTTTTTTTTTTTTTTTTTTTTNTTTAAGCAAAGCAGGGTGTGTTGGGATATTGCCCTGCCTTGGATGAGCTGTCAGCAATAGGCTAAATGCCTTGGTGATTTCCTGGAGAAACATTTCTTGGCTGATGTATTTGAGATTAAACGAATTCGTCCTTTTTTTTTTTTTTTTTTCCTTTTTCCCAGTGTGCCACAGTTCTATGTCTTTGACTAGGAAGGTAAAAAATAGTACTCTGCATTTGTAAAATACTTTTCTCCACAGACCCCTCCCCCATATTTTTAGCACAATTTGGGAAGTGGGTGTTGCTGTTACCATTTTACTGTCAAGACCAGTGGTGGTCAGGTTGCCAAATGTGTTAAATATTTATAGTATCCCAGTTACTGCAGTTGAAAAGATTACCCTAAAATGGAAGTCTTTCACCTGTAGTTCAGAAAACCAACCCCAAATTCACCATTTCTTTGCCCCGTCTGCTCTGTTGTGTTTCAGAAGGGGGAAAAGTGCTTGTCAATTTATCACTGTGTGCTTTTCAATCCCCACATACATTTAAAATCCCAGTTTTGCCTGATAAAATGTGCTGTTTAATTGAGAATGCAGTAGAAGGCTTTATCAGGATGGAGAACTGAGGCACCCAAGCAGAACTGAGGCAGAGCTGGGAAACTGCAGAATTTGGACCCATGTCACATCGAGGAATACTGGAGGTCGTGGTCAACTCATGCTACTGACAGAATTTGAGCTTTCTTATATTTACTGAAAATTTTGATCTAACACAGTGCAACTTGCAGCTTCACCTTAAGATACCTTATGAGATTCAGAACTAAGTACATAGTTTATATATATTTCTGTCTTTCTCTTGTTTACTTTTTCATTAGGTTTTCATAGTCCTCCTTTACAGTTATTGGATCATTTCTCCTCGTGAGTAACCTCACATCTTTCAGACTGTGGGACAAGAAAGTGACAAGCTGAGGGCCGTGTAATTTAGAAGTGTATGATTATTCTGGGGCAGCAAGAAACTTGATCTTAAGTAGTCAGAGAATGGAAGGTCCTGCTCTGGCAGCTGGTTTGAAAGAAATTTCATAAATTTTACATTGGACTGGACACTGATATTCCAGTGAAGGATAAAGATCAGCTCTTAAGACTCTGTGGGATGGATTCTGAATTTATTACAAGTCTTATTTGAAGGCTGGAGCATAGCTGTGCTGCAGCAGAACCCTATTTTTCTTTCTTTCTTGTTCCAGTGGAGTATTAATCTACTCATGTCCTATAGTTTTTCTCCAAGCTGCGTAAGCAACTGCATGGGAGAAGATAATGTTCAGACTATTTTAACCATTCCTGCCTGAAATTTGTCACTCTGCCTATTTATATACATAGAAAGAGGAAGAAAACTGCTCATTTGTCCCTAATGTGATATATGGAGAGCCATGGAAATCTTTTCGCCTTCTTCCTGAGACTGAACTAGTGATCACAACCTGCATCTTCTTGAGAGAACATCAACTGATGCACCATTTAAACCCTTGTAAGTCTCATATTGGAAAACTATTATGTACCATGTGGTACTTTAGAAAAAAATAAAAGTTTTGAGAGATACAAAAGAGCCAGAATTCAGAATTTCACAGGCAGTTGAATATGCTCCTCTCAGTTACAGGTTCTTAGTACCATTTAGCTATTAATTTTTAAAGAAAACATTGGATTAAAAAGTGTATTAATCCTCACTCCCAACAAATGTTGGTTGCTCCTAACAAATCTTAGTAGCAAAAGCTATTTCCAGTGTATTCCAGCTTTAAATAGAGATGAACTACGTT
The DNA here is from genome assembly GCA_013401035.1 of Horornis vulcanius. Lineage (NCBI taxonomy): Eukaryota > Metazoa > Chordata > Aves > Passeriformes > Scotocercidae > Horornis > Horornis vulcanius. The sequence goes on from VZUA01040011.1 coordinate 10,282, forward strand.
ATCAAGACAAATTTGGAACATTGTCTTGTACCAGTGTAAGGTGCAGTTGAACAGTGTGTACTGAAGATCCTTTAGACAGTATTTCCCAATGGCACATTGGAACCTGAGGTTTTATTCCTTCAGCCCAGTCACAAACAATTTAAATTCTCTAATGTATCTAAATTCTCTAAATATGTTGGACATTTCTGAACTTTTTTTTTTTTTTTTGTTAGACTATCAGATCCAATTTTAAGATATAAAAGTAATGGAATTGAGTGTGTGTAATCTGTAAGTGCCTCATTGTTTTAATTAAGCTTCTGTGGACTAAATTTAATTTTCTTCTTTTTCATGCCATTTTCTTGTACTTTGACTTTTTTCAGAGATAAAAATCGTTGTTTTGAATGATAGTCTCAATATGTGTGTTACAATGGGTGGGCCACCACTGAGACCAAAATACTGCTATTATTCTCCTGGTAAAAGATACTCTATGTACTACAAAGTACTAACTTAAAATAGTGTTTTTTCAGTTTTCTGTTTTGAACTTAGATGATATATTCCAACATTACCTCCACAGCCTGTTCTAGTGCACTACCACCACAACAATACAGACTCCTTAATTTTAATGATAAAAAACTAGGTAAAGATTTGAAAGTATCAAGTAATACTAGTTTTTCTTTCAAGTAGCCCAGAACACTCATGCTTAATATAAACAAATGCTCAAAAATAACATATAAGAAAATCTGTCAGAGTTTATCACAATGAAAATATATATGTTTGATGTGTCATGTAGAGGTGATAAACAGTAATTTTCCTCAGGATGCAAGTACTACTATAAAATCTACTCTGCAGTTGAAAAGTGGTTTATTAAATCCAGGCAGTAAAGGAGCGATGTGTTGGCTGCCCTTTGTGCTGTAGACATTCCCAAACAGTTAGATCAGGCCTTCATAGTGTACAATTCTTTCCACAGAAATTTGAAACCTATCAAAACATTTGCATTTCTTCAAGTAAAAGATGAACCACCACTTTAGTGTAACTTCATTTATTTGTCTTAATATTTTTTTGTTTGGTTTAGGAGAGACTGTCATAAATAATGGCCAACCTTGTTCACCTAAGGTAAGATTTTTCTATTACTTTGTTTAGGTAAGATAATGAATGTAACTGAATGATTTCTCAGAAAAGTGACAGATTTTAAAAATATGGATTGCCTTATTCAAGGTGGATGTGAAAATACAGAAAAATCAGGTATTTTCAGATAGAGAAAAGAAACTACATTGAAATTGTAGGAATTCAGTATATTAGAACATTTTTGTGTTAATGTCCTGTATCACAGCTCAGTTGTTATGTCATTTTTAATCTCATCTGCATGACTTTAAATGTAGAGTGAGTATTGTTTTTGGCAGAGTTAGTTTTTACTTGAATTGCTAATATCAGACTTAATTGCTTGTTTCATGTTGGCTTTTGTTAAGGATAAATATTGATTAAAAATATTTGCTTAACAGTGTTTAATTGAACATCTGGTGAGTAGCTGTCATAGCCCTGGAACAAGCCATACTTTCAAGTGTTCTATTTATAAGTTTTTAGAGATCTGTTTATAACTCTTACATAATTTTTCTTCCTTTATTTTGTGCTTATTTCAAAATCAAAGAAATGTATTCTTTTACTCCTCTATCAGGCACAAAATGCAATTATATTAGTAATTCAGAAACCTTGTTTTGTAAAATTCCTCTGTTAAAAGTTTTTTGTAATTTTTGCTTTCACTTTTTAACAGCAAAAATCAGGGGAAAAACCCTGTTCAGTGTTTGCTGGTGTAGTACCAATTCCAGAAAGACAAAACTGGAGCAGGAAAGAGCAACTATGTTGAAGATGTATTCAAGTCTAAATAAGTTTTGTTTTTCATTAAAATCTTGACATTTCTAAGGATCCTATTTACATTTGAAAACATAATATATGAACATATTATGAAATCATCAAACAAAGACTTATACAAAAATATGTTCCTTAGTCTTTTGACAATGACATATTTTGGGAATTACATTTAGTAATTTCTTTAAGTGATGATTCAGAGGCATTCCCTTATTTTATGTCATATGGCACCATGGAGGAAAAACTATTAAATATGAAAATACAATTTTGAAATAACAGTAATAGGTGTAATTACTTTTACTAATGCTATTATTGTTGCTGTTTTAGATAATTGTGTGCCCATGAGTACTGTCCCTTTATTCTTTCCCCTATAAGAACTATTAAAATATTTTTTGAATGCTTAATTGGTCTGCAAATCTTCTCATGACTGCTTGTGTGCATAAGTAAAAAGTTATGCAATTATTTCCCTGATCAGCATCTAAATAATGAATTTAGGGATTTTCAAGAGTAAAAGTATTTTGCTAATATCTGGTAAATCCAAAAGCCTGCTCCTTTCCAGTGAAAATAAGTTCTTTAGCATTTGGGATGTCTATTGGGTGTGGTGATTCCTAAAATGCAGGAATTGCAAATTCTTGCCTCCCACTTACAGTGGTCACAAGTAGAATACCTTAGCAGAAATGGTGGTGGTATTTTTTTAATTTATAGAAGTTATTCTTTACCCCTGACACTACTTTTTTCTTATGAGGTATGGCTAAGCAGAGAACATCTAATCCATTTTGGTCTCACCTCTGTCAATTATCGCTTGATACACCTTTTAGAAAACAGGTTTTGAAAGAAGTCCTGTGAAGCAATCTACTTCCTTTTGACAGACTGAGCTATTTTATGTGTGATTTATGTTCAATTTATTTCCCCCTCCATTGTTTGGTACAACAGGACACAAGGAATGTTGGAGCTGTGGAGGAACCACTCCAAGCAGAAGAGAAAAATAAATCTGCAGATATTTCAAAACAAAAAGAACAATGCCTTGTACCATGTGATGCTCAGGCTAAAATTTTACGAGGGGACAAACATTACATGTGCAGTATGTATTCATTAAGAATACTTTTAGTGATGAGCTATGCAGTGCTATGCTATTCAATCCTCTCCTCTCCTCTGCTACGCTATGCTGTGCAAATTTATTTTTTAATCTTCTTGAGTACATGTGACAGCCTTGTGACCCTGCTGCCCAAACTGTATATTGTCCAGAAAATCTGGGGTACCCTGTTTTTGGGATGCAGCTGGTGTGACAAAGTACGATCATTGGTGAAGACAGGCAAATCCAAGCAGCCTCACAGCCCACCTAGATTTGTTACCCTCTGAATATCAGTATCTCCCTCAATTAGAGAGGAAGAGGATGATGTCTGTTCCTCATTTAAATGTCATAGCTGGATGTGGGGGTGTAAGTGGGAGGTAGTTAATTAGTTAGTTTGTTAGTCAGTTACACGGGAGTAAATGTATGCTTCACCTTACCTTTCATAGAGGCTTACACAGGAGATTCTCTATTAAATACCTTGACAAACTACACAGGAAATTATACAACCAGCTTCCAAAAATAATTGTGTAAATTCTTGGTTTTCACATATGATTTTAAAATATGTATTATTATTATATGCCATTATGATAATGATTTTTAGCATCAGGGCAAAAACCAGGAGTAGTACAATGAATGAGCAAGTGTAAGGCGACTTGAAACCTTATCAGTTTTCATCATATGCTT
>VZUA01040016.1:3186-16404 GCA_013401035.1 Horornis vulcanius
TGGTTTGGTAAGTGACAGTATATACATGTGTACCTTGGGTTTAAAGTATCCTTATCAGGCCAAATCAGTTTTTAAAACATTACCTCCTGGAAAACACTCAGACAGCTCTGTCAAATAGAACTGTAACAAAAGTGGTCTTTGTAGAAATAAAAAAAAAAAAAAAACCCTCATGCAGGGAAGAAATCATTCAAGCAGTAGTTCGAAGGTCTTTAAAGCAGGTGGAAAAAGAAGAGATTCAGTGCCTGTGGAGTCAGCTCACCCTTCAGAGATGCTCAATCTGTCACAGGTTTCCCACACAACCAATCGTGATTTAATTCTTCCAAAACCTCAGCTCTCTTATAAAGAAAGCAGTAAAAGCAGTGCTGACATCCTTCATGTTAAAGACTGGAGAGTACTATGATATTGCTGTGGGGTAGGGATTGCCTGAGGTAGGTTAAATCTAGCTTGGAATGTAGTACAGCTCATACTAGCCTCATGACAGAGGGATGTTTTATTCTTTTTCTTTTTATGTTGTATTTTAAAAAGAAACAGACAAAATTGTGATCTAAAGTAGCTGGAAAAGAAAAAAAAAAAAAAAAGCCATATGATTCACTACAGGAATAAATCCCCTTGGCAAATGGTCCCAGACTGGAGAATATATTCACAGCTGGGTTATAAACCCTCAGAACCAGCCAACATAACCTTAACTAACACAACATTACTAAGGCATTGCTGTAATAGGATCATTCTGCTATGGCTCCTGGGCATGTTTTAAGTATCATCAATTTAGTCTACAACTGGAGGCTGTTAAGTGCAAAACCATTTTAGCAACTGCATCTTACATGGAGGTGTGATTGAATATTAATGGCTTTTCTTTTGTTGAGGAAAAACACAGAGAGGAAAGTGAAAATCCACAGGAAACCTCACTATCTGTCTTCGAGTAGTGAAGTTCATTTTTGGAAGACAGCAGGATCAATCTAGCAGCTGAGTATTGGAGTAGGAGGCCAGGATATTGACTCTCATTCCTCAGGACTGATCTCTTGTACAAACTCAGCCAAGTTATTCCACCTTAGTTTTACTTCTCAGCCTTATCTCTCCGAGGAGGTGAATTATTTGACAGAGTAGTTATTTCACTCCCTTTTTGGAAGGAGTTAGACTCCACCTGCACAACACTGCAAGCAAACAGGAAAAAACTGTGAGGGATGTGGCCTGGTGTTTCGTTCAAAGATGCCCACCAAAAATGTCCATCTTGGCTATTTTGGTAGCAGATGTTAAGCACTTCAAAAAGAGCTCAAAATATTTTGCAACTGAGTGGGAAATGTGTTTGCCTCACCTCAAAGCTGGGGTCAGAATAGATGACAAAATTAAATTTAACAACCCTAAGTGCTCCTCAGTACTCATTGAGCTGTTCATTCTTTTCTCATGTCATGTGTCGATCAGGAGAAAACAAAAGTTTTCATTTGGATATGTGGCTACTTGTGTAGTCTATAGTGTTGTGGAGCAAGACTTATATGATTATCCTGAGGCTGCCTAAAATCTTTGTGAACAAGATGACAACAAGGTGGTAACCACTTTCCACAAATTTGGTGTTACCTGGTGCTGCAAGGTCAGAGCTGTTGCAGGATTTTTGCAGGCCACTCCTGTGGTTGGACTTTAGATGACTGGCTGAATGGGGTGTTGTCAAGGCACCCATGTCTCCCTGCAGTGACACCATTAGGAATGGAGGCTCTGAGTTGAACACTGGCCATCCTCATAAGGAAGTTAATTGAAATCTCTCTGTCAACACCCTCCCAGCAGGTCAGTGGTTGTGCTTAGAAAACAATGGAATGAACGAGTATCATAATACCTGATGCAAAATCTTTTATGTTCTCTTTTTATCATTATCAAATCATGCTGGAGAGGCTGCAAGGTGAAGAAGCTCTCAAGCTGCATTTTCAAGAAGCTGCTAGGATGAAGACAGGGCATTTCAAAATCAGTACTGAAGCTTGAGATCCAAAGAGCAAAAGGGAGGGTCATTATAAGCTTCTTTACTTCTCATCTCTAATTCCCCATATTCATAACTTAAGCCCTGTCATTTGGATTTATCCACTATGGCCTGCAGTGACACCAGGAAAAGTCCTTCTTTTTAATTCTGTGGCAAAAAAATAGCAACGCTGCAGGGTAAGATCATATCATCCCAGAAGTTTAGGGTTTAAGTGTTTCATGTTGGGCACCAGATTTTGCCATCTTCTACCCCTCCCGATAGCCCCCTCCTCCTTCCTCTACTGTTATACATCAATCATCTTTTTTTCCTAGAGGCTTGGATACAAGCAGTATAATCCCAGAGAGAAGGGATACTGATCCAGCCAATCCTGCACATGACTATTCCTCTGTCCTTGGAGATGCCATCACTAAATCTAATGACAGGATTTTGCTGATGAGAGTGTTTCAACTGGGCTGGAGAAACAATAGGGTCAAGTAACCTAAGAATCCACCTTTGCCATTTCTGGGAGATCAGCTCTATCTCCATCCACTTCTCTTTTTTAAGTGACTTTCTAAACTTCTCTTTCCTTTATTACTTCTTAGTTTGTCTTTTCTTGGCACTTACAGAATCATAAATGTTTCCCTAACTGGTAATATTTTTAATTATGACCTGGGAATGAACCTTCAGCCTGACTCAGCCAACCCAACTGAAAAATTCATAACACATAAAGGTTTGGGGTTGAATTAAGTAATTATTTTTAAATAATTAGGATTCCTGTATAAGTTGTTGTTTGGATAAAATACCATAACCTCAAATGCTGTTCTCTTTAGAGACCTTCAGAAGGGTTGCTGGGGTTTTTTGGGGTTTTCTTTTGTTTGGATCTCAGAAATGTGTTTAGAAGAGGTGATGTTACCCACCTCTGGAAAAATCCCAACACATATATTCAGGAGAGGCTGCTGAACCATGGTTGACTCCTGCAAAATCCAGGCAGTCAGTGATAGGTTGTTCCAGCAGCACAGTCTTCCTGCTCCTGTGTTTGTTGCACCAGACTTGAGATCACATAATGTTCTGCTGGAAATTTGGGAACAGCCTTTGGTGGGAACCTAGCACTTTGTCTCATCTCCTAAGCCCTTAATAAACCCCACTATTACTTTTTCGAACTCCCCTTTTGACTTTGAATTACACTGAACACAACACATGTGAGTAAGACCCTAAGGTCTTTCTCGCTTGGGTGGTCCCATTAAAAAGACCAGGTTTGCTGTCTTGGCTCTAGAGCCATTCCAAATACCGCTGCTATTTTTCTTTCCCCAGCATTTCTTTCACCTGCCTTTTTTCCTTCTTCTTTTTCTCTTTTTTATTCCATGCCAAATCTATTAATATGTGTTCTAATTAGTTAACTTTGGAACCAAAATATTAACTGCATAAGAGGCAGGTTTATAAAATATGTATTGGAGCAGGGAATATAAAATGCCCCCAGTTTTGTAGCAGAAAAAAAAATATAAAGTGCTGAGTGAAAAATGAGAAGGACCCAACTTAAATCTTTGAAAATCACTGCCAGTTCCTATGTGCTGTACTTATTTTTGACATGGAAGGATCAACCCAGCCCAGATGAGGTCATTTGGTTGGGAACACACGTGTCCGTGCAGAGCCAGGAGGCAGGGAACCCTGCAGGATCCTTCAGCTCCAAAGCTTTGAGCTGCCAGGGTGCAGTGGTGGGAGCAGGGCAGGCAGACCATCTGGCATCAGAGCATGACTCTGGGATGGAGGTGTTGTAATGTTCAAGTTGATTTCTTTTTAAGACAGGAGGGACAGTGTAGCTTTTGTGCCCTCAGCTGTTTGCTGGATGGGATAAGTAGAGGCAAAGCTTGACATGCTCTAATAACCTGGGGACAGGGGAGTATATTTAGGTAGGCATGTCTTTGGTTCCTTGTTCATATGACTTCATTCAAGAGAGTGCCTGTTACTTTGTTTGCCCAGCTCTTTGAGCTTGTCATGTTTAACCCTTATGCTCTCAGCACCTGATATCTGCTCAGCACCATTTTACTTTCTCCTCCTTCTTCTCCTTTGTCTTTCCTTACTCCTCTCACCAACCCAGATCAGTATCTGGGCCATTTATGCTAACAAGTGCCACTTTTTTCTCTTGGAGCGCCATCTCCACTGCTCAGTGCTCTACCCCAGTAGGTGGGGAATGTCCTATGCCCTCCCCAAGAAGCCTTGTCTCTCCTGCTGCCACTCTCCCCACTCTGTGCCAGCAGCCTGTTTGCCAACACTTTGCACGAGGAAGCTGTCTCTATAAAAATAAACTGTGCTGAAATCTGAGAGAGAAACCACGCCAACATCACACTTCATTATTGGTAATGTCAGCCTATTTGATTTCCATTTGCAAACAGTAGCCTTCATATGTTCTTCACCATGTACCCTGTCTCCCTGTGCCTTATTCTGTGAAAATTCAGGTTCTCCATGCCTGTTGCTAAGTCTGCTTTGTGCTTTGCTTGCTCTGGGCCACAGACACCCCTGTTTCACAATTAAAGTGTGGAAAAAGCCTGTTAAGTCACTGATTTAATTGCCTGGTTATTCAGGACTAACACAAGATTGCCATCTGCAACAAGCTTGAGCCTCTTCTCCCACCTCCTCTACCTTTATAAGATTTTATTCCTCGCAGATGGCTTTTATTGCTGATTTACTGCAGAAAAAGCCAGCAGAGAGAGACCTGTATTTCCTGTTTTTAACCCCAATGTGTACTGCCATATGGGCATTGCCTGGGGAGGAGTGGACATACAGACAACACTCTCCTGCACCTCCATCATTGCCTGGCTGTTACAGTGTCTGCCTGGGTTGAGGACTTAGTATGAAACTCAGTTTTCCAGAAGAGGTCTCAATTAAAAAATGACAGAAAAAAAGGAAAATGGTGAAGGAGGAGAAGTAAGACAAACCAAGCTTTATATCAGTAGGGTGAATATTGCACTGCTGCCCTCAAAACCCCAAACACCGAGTTGCAGGTCCATGTCTCCATTTCACACAGGGATGAGCTCTCAAATGGGTCCTGGAAGTGCTGGCAGCAAAAAGAGGCCCCCAGGAAGGCTCAGGGAGGGGGTTGTACCCAGAGCTTGAGGAGGAGATGCCTGTATTGACTTTCACTCGATTTACTGGAGCAATTGAGTTTGTCAGTGAAATGTGAGAGGGGCTCAATCAGCTGTCACACTGAGACACTCCTGTCACTACTGTCAATAGCTTCGAGTTTCTGATCCTTTCTCAGATTAGCTCTGTGCCAGAACATCAAATGAAAAGCTGTTTGGGGCGTGGGGAGGGGAGAAGCTCTAAGCAGTTATCTAGGAATCAGTTTACAGACTTCAAAGCACTGCCAGGTTTATTCTGATGGCCTGTAGCAATGTGCTGGGATCCTTAATGCATTTGGAGTGTAATGTAGACTCTCCTTCTCAGCCCCATGTTCACTCATGGACTGGGAGGCAGGAATGGAAGAAAAAAGAAGGTGCCTCTCCCAATGAACCCAAATGGCATGCAAATAGCCTGCCTCCTCTGGAAGAATGGATCTTTAGCTTGGTGGAATAAGTTGCTTTTCGTACCTTTCATCCTGAAGGACTCCTCTGTGTTTCTCTTGGAACTAAATGGAGACTCTGGTAGAGCTGGGTTATGTAAAGGCATCACCCCCCACAATAGGACAGGAGTGAAAATAATTGGGACAGGTTTGCCATGCAGAAGGAATGAAGGGAAAGCAAGAGAGGTTTAGCTAGCTCATCTGAGCAGTCTTTAGCGGTGCTGGGCCTCAAGTGTGTGCCTTTCTTCTACAACATGGCAAAAGCTTTGTAGTCCATGAAGGTCTTTCAAGACCTTTTCCTTGAAATTTCACTGGTTGTATCTGAGACAGCATTTATTGAGAATCTTTCCATCATAAGTCAATATGAATGAATGAATGAATGAATGAATGAATGAATGAATGAATGAATGAATGAATATGTATCTCTTTTTGTAAGAAGAATAGGCTATCAGGAGACTTCTTAAAAAAAAAAAGTCAAGGATTTGAGAACTCTCTTTTCTCTGTACACACTAAAACAGCTTATGGCAAAGTGAACTTACCCATTTGCACAGAAGACAAGAGGGTAACATTAATCCTATTAGAAAAATAATCTACCACCAAAAAATAATAGTAGAAGTGGAGAAAGAATCCTTTTTAGGCCAATTCACTGAGTAATTCCTGTGAATTTACTCTTTTCTTCTTAGGTTGCAATGTTAAATATTTTGCTACCAATACATGAATTATAAATTTTGATATTTTCCTTTTACATTCCTAAATGAATTAGAGAAAAGCTACATTCTAATATTATTGGTAGAGGGTTTTGTCCTTTAGAGAATTCTTCTGGTCTTTGATAAATGTTTTCTCACAGTGAGCCAGAGTCCGTAGTGAAGGTTATCCATGAACAGCACCAATCTAGATTTTTTCCTTTCATGTAATTTTAAAATTTCCATTTTTTTCCTTGTTACTCAAATCCATTAGCAGATTTCCTTTGACTTCAAAACATAAAAAAATTTCATCTGTTCCTCATTCAAGATCACCACTATACTTCCCAAGTAGAAACTGCAACTACATTCCACTGCTTATTATTTAAGCAACTCTCTGTCCAGAGCAAGTTATACCTTCTCTCCTCCTTGAAAAAAACTCAAAAACAGCCCAGTTCAGAGTGTGATCTTTAATACCAGAGGGAGCCCTGCTTCATTCTCTTGGCTTCATGAATGTGAAAAGGCCAGGGAGAAGTATGGGAAAGGCATTAGAAAGGAAAAAAAAAAAAAAACAACCCTCACCACATTCTCCTTATAGAGTATTTCAAAACGAATGCTGGATACATACCTTTCCTTGACCTTTTCCTCAGATTAGTGCTATAGGCAGCTGTCGTGCTTGTATTACACATTCCAGTGCAGGGATTGAATCCCCAACAAGGTAGAGGCGGGGGGGGGTTGTATGTACACGTGCGTGTGTTTTTTACTCAATCTGGCAGCCAAAGGTCTTCCATGTTGGTTTTAGCTCTCTTTGGTTTTTTCAGTTTCCAAGGGGAGGTGTGGCTGTTTGTGCATTTTGTTTATGTTTACAGGGTGACAGGAAACTGAAGAGCTTTTAGTGAATTCAGATATACTCTGGAAGAGGTGTTAATCTTCAGCCATTTGGGTTTAAAAGCTTTCATTAAGTCTGAGAATAGAGGAAGAAAATAAACATCTCTCTGCTTTCTAGCTGCAAAGGGATGAAAGGTTCTCAGCCTGTGGGCCCCTAGGATGGATGCCTACAAAGACAGGAATTAGAGGAGAGATAAAAAAGGCTGAAATTTCGGGCAAAAAAATAATCTTAGAGCTACTGCTCTGGTTGTACCGAGTCCCTATTGAGCAGCTGGCCTTGGTAAAACCCTGATGGAGAAGAGCAAGCCCATCATGCCCAGAATGGGCTTCATGGGAGGAGTGATGTCTTTAACAAAGGCATGAAGGCGGCTCTAACTCCAGCTAATTGCATCCACCCCCGCAGAAAGGGACGCTGCCAGAGAGGATGCGCTCATCCCCTCCGTGCTTGACCTCCCGCGCCTGGGAAGCCAGATGGGCTCTAGTCACCGCAGGCAGATGCTGCCTGCAGCGCGGAGATGGACCCGTGTCTGCTCTGTGTCACCCAGCCAAGGTCTGGCCAGCACAACTGGCTGTCTCACGGCACAGAGTGAGAGGGGTTATCATCCGGTCCCAAACTTGCCCTGGCTCTGCCCATCTGTGGGCTCCTTGGGGCAGGTACTTCCCTCAGATCGCGTGTTTGTACAGGGCCTAATTGCAGATGCGAAGGTAATATAAATAATAAGGTTAAAAGTCACTCTTCTTGAGGGGAGGTGAAAAGGGAACGGAAACGGGGCTGCTACTCAGCTTCCTGGCTTTTCCTGGAGTCAAAAAGAGAGTGCAAAGGGTATTGCAGGATATGTCAGAGTATTTAGTCTTGAATCATTTGCCATCCTGTTTTTATTCCCTTGCAGATATATTTCAAAGAAAGTGTTTAGATGAGCTGATGACCTCTCTTGTAGCTGAGGTTCCCTGTCACTTCCTATGATAAGTCCCTCATTTGATTGTTTGGGCTGTGGCAACCCCCATTGTTTGAGCTGAAGCCTTCCCTACTTCACACCAGACTCCCACCGAGTTAATTTCCAGAGCAGGGAGATTTTCAGTGCGCTGCTAAAACCATGCAGGCTTTTATCATTTGGGAAGAGGATTCCTACTTTTTCATCTTTCAATCTTTCTTTAAAAAGCTTATTCCAGGTGTGCTGTTGCACACCAGTCCTTAAAAGTGAGGATAAGCTGTGAGATGAAGTGGTCCCACATGCTGGGTCCCACTACCCAGGGTGCTGCCTCCACTCCTCCCTAGCACAAAGTTTCACTGAGAAGCTGTGTCAGCCCAGCTGTCCTTATCCTGGAGAAAAGAAGGATCAGGGGAACTCATTGCTCTTGACCTGAAAGGAAGTGGTAGTCAGGTGGGGGTTGGGTTCTTCTCCCAGGGAACAAGTAACAACAAAAGAAGAAATGGCCTCAAGTTGCAACAAGACAGGTTCAGGTCAGATATTAGGAAAAAAAATCTTCACTGAAATCTTTGCCCTGCCCACGCAGGCTGCCGTGGAGGGGTTCCCCATCCCTGGAGGGATTTAAAAACTATGTAGATGCGGCACTTGAGGATATGGATTAGTGGTGGCCTTGCCAGAGCTGGAGTCAATGATCTTACAGATCTTTTCCCCTAAATGATTCTGTGACTCCCTCTGTATAATGGGCTGTTGTCAGCATGAGCTGAAAGATAATCTTAATCATTCTATGATCATTCCAACAACAGCAATATCATGGAAAAAACCCAAATTAGTAGGGGAGGCAGAAAGAGAGTTGCAATTTTAGGACATAAGAGGACTTTAAGACTTTGTGTATTGCACTGTTGGGAGACACAATCACAGGTCCTAGTGATGTCCTACCAGGGGTATGTTTAGGTTTTCCCTTATGTTCCAGTGATGTCAAGTGATGATAAAGCATTGTTGTGAAAGAATTTTCTGGAAGAGTAAGTTATTAATTTGTCTTGCTGATTTTTATATTTTGTGTTGTTAATATGCTGGTTTGTAATGTGCATAGGATTACATGAAAGTTCTTGTGCTTTGTTCAGTACTCTTAATGTTATTGTTGATTCATTATCAACCAATTGCCAGAAGAGAATGGATATCCATGGATATCCATGGATAGGTACAGTGATTCCAGAAATTATCAGTGTCTGAATAGCAGTCTGAATATGGCCATTACTCAGATTTTGATGGCAGTAGTGGTGATGTCTCTGATTCCAGTCCTGTGTAGACACCATCTGGGTATTACAGAAGTTATACTTGGTTGCTGGCATTGCAAGTAAATAGTAATTTACTCAAAATAAAAATTACTTTCTATATTTCAGTTCCTTCAAGTCTCTCAACCTGTATTTCTCCAGACTTTGTACTGTGGCATCTCAGTTGAACAAGAGCCCTTACATTCTTCTGTAACAATAATGAAGTTATTTGTTCCATACTCATTTTCACTTTTCCTTATCTATCCAAGATGATGAGCCAAATTGTTTCCTGCTTAAATCTTTGCTGTCCCACTGAAAGTAATTTTGAACTCTATTTCTCCCCAGCCTTGCTGAGTCATCCTGGGTCTTGGCTCTGAGTTCCTCATCTGATAAGAGGCAGTAGAGTAACTTCCTAATCTCAGAGAGCAGTGCCAGGAGAAATCCATTAGCAATCATGATAAGAGATTCCAGTTATTCCAATAACTCAGGCCTTATAGCTATTGAAAACAAAACTTGCATTAACATAACCATGTACATAAGTGATTCTGTCTATGACATTTAAGGCTAATAGTGAATGAACTTCAATTTTTCTCTTGAATAATGTAGTTGTCCAATGAGTGCTAGAATTTTCACCAGTGTTTTGCTTACTGCTGTGGAAGATGCTTACAGAGGAGCTAAAGTGAAGATGGTCTCTTGTACTGAAGAATCCATTTAACTTTGTTCCCAGTTGCCCCCTTTTGGAGATGTGGACCTCTCTTCCTCTCCTACTTCCCTCCTTCTCTTCATTACCAATGACAGTAGCAAATTTTCCTTTCGAACCCACCAACATTTAACCAGTAATAAAGGAGGTGGTGGAACACAGATTCAATGTAGTTTCCACACTTAATATGTAGCAGGGAAAATTTTCCCACTTTTGCTCTGCCAAAGTTCCTATTCTTTCCTATTCATTTCAGTTTACCCAAGAATCAACATTCAAATATTTACATCCTATATATGGATGGATGGAGTAGATACATATGTTATCCACTTAGCACTCAGCTGGATCCAGAGGTGAAAGAACAATTGGTTTGTGTGGGCTGAGTTTTTGTTTTGGGCCTCCACAGCCAACTCTTGTGATTTTTTAACAATATAATGGTATAAGGTGTGCAGCAGTTCGTATTTTCCTCCCCCCACCACTTTTTATTTTTTATTTTATTATTTCTGCATCACTATCAGTGAGTGATGAGGCTTAAATTATAAAGTCCCTGAAACTCAGAAGGCACATATATAGAATCTAATTTGCTTGAGTTTAATTCAGTTTTTAAGGAGCCTGATCCACAATTCTCAAACATTTTGAATTTAGTAGTATTAGCAACTCTGGTCATAATGCTGCTGGTAGTGGCTCACATATAGTTATGATTTTTAATCCTAAATCACATATGATTCATTACCAAATAACTCTCTCTTCCATGTTAGCATCTGCAAGATACATTCCTTCTAAAAGTTGGGTCCTCTCCCTAAATCTGCGATACATGCATTGACCCATTTCTCTGCTTCCTTCCAACACTCCCAAGACCAAATGTTTAAAAACTAAACTTTCTGCTTAGTGATTCTTATGACCCCACCTGATCTTTCATATTACATACTAATAGGGGGTTTGCACCATGTAGTTGTCTTTTCCTACAGAAAGAGAAAACTACATTTTCCATTCTCACACTCTAAAATAGCTATAAAAAAACCCAAACACTAGTCTGCAAGACACTATTTGAAGTAAGAGTGACCTCAGATTTTTAAATTTTTTTCACCCAGTAGCTCCAAATGTACTTCTCTGGTTTGAAAATTGTGCTGACATTTGAATTGAGGTAAGCACAAAAAGGTCTTCCAATTTTCCTGCAGGATTCTGAAATAGTAGAAAGTACTGGAGTTGCATTTTAAAGATGTTATCTTCAGCAGTGAGGCTGACAAATCATCTCCTGATGCAGGCAAGGGGACTGTAGATGCGATAAATTGATGGGAAATTGATAATTTAATAAATTCAATTCAATAAATTCAATAATTTCAATAAATTGAATTGAAAATTGATGGGAAGCCCATTACATTTATGAGAATTAGCAGCAGTTCATATGATTTCTAAAAAAAAATACCTGCCTGCTGAGCAGGCATGAACCCCACCACACGCGATGGAGCAGCCTCAAGCAAGGTGCTGATAAGAATTTCCTGATCTCCCTGTGACCCTTGTTGCAGGAGGTGAGCTGGTAAGAAGAATTAGCAGGGATGTGGGGGGATGAGAGGATGGTTTGTTTATTTCTTTTTGCTTGGAAAATATGTGTGGCCGTCAGAGCTGATGTGTTTTTGTGACACTCGAGCTGCCTCTCCGGCACTGTTCCTTGTGGACCACATACTCATCTTTTATCAGGAGGATGGTGGCATGGTGAGAGATATCCTCTTCACAGAAAGTCAGCTCAGCATTGCTGTACAAACATTTGGAGAACTCAGTTTCTTTTATTCCTCCTCTCTGAAGAACCTTTTGCCCAAATTTTCCTTCTCCTCCCCCAGCCCCCACCTTCTTTTCTAAAGACTGAGAAATGCCTCAGGAATGCATTTGCTCGCTCTCTTTCCCAGACTGGCTCTCCCAGTGATGTATTAATTAGCTGGAGCACTGCACACTAACGAGCAACTGCAGGCTGATCTCGTTAAACATTAATGCTTAACTAGGAAAGCAAGAGCTGTTAAAGATATGCCACTCAATGTCATCCTTGTCCAAATGTAAAAGAAGTCAGCAGCTGAGCTGCTGGCACTTGCGTTTCCAGAGGGAGTGAGAAGAGATGAATGGCAAACTTCTTTTTTCCAGAGCCAGATGAGAGCACCTGGACCAGAGAGGAGTTTCCATGCTTCTCTGACTAACTTTAACACTGAACCCAGCCCTTTTCCAGGGAGCAGCTCTCCTTCAGAGAGTTAGATGGGCAAGTTCTTGTGCCCACGCTGCTTCTTCAGCCTTTTTATACCATGTTTTTAGTGGTCAGATCCTAAAACCCACACAGGTCTGCTCCTTACCCATTATTTAACCACAAGCAAATGGTTCAGGCCAGTGTTTTCAAACATGAAAGTTTCATGTCAGGTAGTTACACCTCATTGCAGGAATCCAAATTAGTGGTTGTCCTCATTATTATTGACTTTGCTGGATATTTTAAGCAACACCATTGGAAAATACTGACCTTATCACCAGAGAGTTTCAGTTTACTCTTGGAGGAACTTGTTAGGGCAGCTCTTGATATTGTGAGGCTTTGACTTTTTTTAGGGAAAATATCTTGACTACCTCATGAGGAGCTTTCAGAGTGTTTATTTGTTCATTAACCAGCTGGAAATACTGCTGATGAAAGTGGGTCAAGCCTGAGCTTCTGCCCAAGGAGCCCTGCTCTTCTCCAGGCACATGCCATTAAGCCCAGCTGTGCACGAGTAGTTGCCATTGATGGTTGTGCCCTTCCATTTACATAGGAAAAATGGGATTTTTTACGCACCATCTCAATGACTGCTACATGCAAATCAAACACAGAATTTTGCATGAATATCTACGCCCAACTTACCAAGGAGTTACCTGGGATAGCCAGAGTATAAGATATGTTTCAGGATCTGTAGCAGATGTAGCAGCCTCCTAACTTCCTTTCAACCTCCACCTTCTCTCCAATATAATAACTGAGACACAGTACCCAGTATTTTTCCTTACATCCAGCTCTTTGCATTATGCAATTTGATTGCAATTGATAATTCATTAATCATTTCTTATCATAGTTAATATTTACCCAGCTTGCTACTGTGCAGCAAGGGTGATGGGAGGGGCAGGAGCAGGAAAATGAAAGATATAGCCAGGGAAGCACAATATGTGTGGGAATACAAAGTCTTGAGAAACAGACTCCTTCCCTTCCCTTCCCTTCCCTTCCCTTCCCTTCCCTTCCCTTCCCTTCCCTTCCCTTCC
>VZUA01040030.1:0-10765 GCA_013401035.1 Horornis vulcanius
TCACACAGCCCCAGCAGTGCTGTCACATGGAACCGCCTCAAAATCGCCACACCGAATGGCTGGGGAATCATTCATCTTTTGTACACACACTGTAAACCCTAAGATCCAGAGAGGCCTCCTTCTCAACCACCAAAATGAAACCACAAATGCTGAATTAATGTTCACATTTTGGTTTTTGCTCAGTTTCTTGTCTCTGTTTAACACATTCCATTAGAAATGGCCTCTCTCACTCATAATCACAGTGAGTCAGCTCCTCCAGTAGTATACATCATCATTTACCTGGAACTAGGGAAATATCAGCTGCCAGTCTGTCTCTAAAACTAGTACCAAAACACCATTTCTAAAGCATCTGAGGTAATACTCCACAGTGTTATTTTTTTTTCCTCAGACAGTATTCCCAAAGTCATAGAGAAAAGGAACTAAAATTATACTTACTTAGTTTAATGTAGTTTTTACTCCTTTTGAACAATGGTTTTTGATTGCTTTTCACTTCAAAGATAGAGCTAAGGTCTTTCTTGGGTCCTGTTAGAAAGCCTACCCCAATACAAAACATTATAAAACCTGTAAAAATATAATTAATTAGTTTTTTTCATAGACCTTTAACATATTAAACATTACTCACAAACACTTCTTTTATAAACTTTCAACTGTTGTGTCACAACACAACAACCTTATGGTTCTAACAACAAAGATGATTCAAAGCAAAATGCAGATAAATGCTATACCTAAATGAAGAAATACAGGAACTATGAGATTTATTGACAGTACTCTCAAGACTGATTTGCAGTACAGTTCCAGGGTACTATGTCAAAAAGGCTAACTCATGGCAGATAAATTATGCTAAAATCATTCCAGGCCTTACTGATGGCTACAACTCTCAGCAGGGCCCACTGTTTTCAAAGTTTACTGAAATTAACCTAGACAAGAACAATTGAGATACACCTACACATTACAGAACCTTAAAACAACAGCTTGATGAAAAAAGCACATTGATGATTGCACATATCTATTATCTTTGACAATGAACTGCTCTGTCACCCAGATACAACACATTTTTCATATAGGAACTACAAAAGCAATTGCTCAACACTTTGTTATAAAACAGCATAAGCAGACTGCAGCAGGTTGGAAGATCAATTTAACATGGCAGCAACTTGTATTCTGGAACTCCAGAGCCAACAGAAATAGTTCTGCTTTTTAAGAACAGAAAACTAAACACACCTACAGATACATTTTAAAAGCTTGTAAACAACTTCAGTGCACTAACTGTTGTAACACATGGGGATAGTATCTTTTCAATAAGTAGCTCACACTAATAGTACAAGGTCTTTTCCAATCCCTAATGAGATAAAGAATCCAATTACCTTCAGAGAAAGCATGGGAGGATAATGAACTGGATAAGAGCTGCTGGAGAAGATATATGCCCTTAATATCTTTGTGCCATAGTTAATTAATTATAGAAGCCATAGTTAACTTCAGGGTAATAGCTAACTATTACTCAGTATTTTTTTATTTCCTTTATTTGTTACATTAGTTGTAGTGAAAGTTTGCAAACCAGGACACTGAACATTGTGTGTTTGCAATGAAGGGGCACTCACAAAACCGTTCTCAAAGGGTGACTGACTCACAGCCATTAAAGTTGGTGAACATCAGGAATCTGACTCCTCAGAATTATATCACATCATAATGAAGCAGCACAGAAGTTTTGGATATAATGATCTTACTTTCATTGTCACTTTTCCTGGTGCAGTTCCCTACCCAAACTGCAGCAAGAGAAAGGCAGGATATTGGACAGGAGAAGAAAGCAAGAAATAGCACTTGCACCTGGAAGAAACCAGAAGAAAACAAGCAGTTTGCCAGAAAGCCAAGCTGTAAGGATAAAAGCACAGCATAAATACAAGTCTCATGGTATAATCTCTGATAAGCTATGGGTTGGCATCAAAAAAGATAGAAACTGGATTCTCAGATGGAATTTAAACTCATGTAGTGCCATCAGCTGTGTTCCATTCACAGTTTTACCAAAGAGAAAATTAGGGCCATATCTCTGTTACTACCCAGTGATCATGCCAGGTAAATTAATCACATGTGTGTATTTCAAGGAAAGTAACAGAGAGGAAATTTGAATAAAAGTATTTCTTTTGTGAAAGCATTACTCAAGAAAGCATTTGACACTCCTCTACCACATGCTTTCTTAAAAAATTATAACGTCAAAAAATTATATTTAATTAGCTAAGATAACTGTTTCTAAAGACTCCTCAGAGTGCTTTCAAAACAGTAACAAAAAATTCAATAATGGAATGAAATTCTCCTCAAAACATGAACTCAAATCCCTCATGTGAATGCTGTAATTTAAGAAACACACAAGGAGAGTAAGAAACTGGAATGACACAAAGTAGTTGCAAAATTTACAACATCTGAAATCTTTGGAGCAACAAGTTAACACAGCATTCATTAATCCTTTCCAAATAAAATATAGGCTAATGCGTCACTTTTTAAAAAAATGTCCCACACAGTCAGCCCAAAACAATGTTTGGCATTGTTTAAATACAGTTAGTGAAATATATCATTGAAACATGTTAGTACCTATTGCAAAAATATTTCTGGAGACAAAACCAGGAAGGGTTGGTTTCCTTTTCACCTCTCCACCCTCATCAAGTGATCATTCTGCTAAAGCCTTTATATTTGCTCAACTCAGTTCTTCCTTATTTGCAAATACATGACAATTTCTTTCCTGTCTGTCCTGTTCACATGTTTCTGATACTACAGGCTCATCTGAATTCCCTCAGTCATGCTGGTGTGTCCACAAAACATAAGGTAGAGCCACATGGGAAAGAAGCTCAGGTCTCCAATGTAGACTAGCTAGAACAGCAGGATGCAGCACTTTGCAGAGTAGAGCTATGTAACGCACTGAATTACATTACAGTCCCAGTAGCTACCCTGTTACCTGAGGCACTGCTACCTTAGGTAGCCAGCATAGTTGTGCATTCACACCCTGGATTGCAGCCATATTTTTAGGCTGACTGATCAACAGATTTCTTCCTCCTCTGCAAACTTAGCTATCAGACATTTTTCCACTTTGTCATTTTACCTTAACTAAATTCCATTTTCTGTCCACATTTTAGACTATTTCTAACAGTAAAGAAACAAGTAGATTATTTTTTGCATGTCTCATTAATTTTTGCACTGAAACTCTTACCACAGTAAATAAACAGTAACTGGGCATCTGAAAAGACTCTTTATACACTAGATACATTTCACATGTCTGTCTGAGGTTAAAGCAAACATATTTGTATTTGTTCATTATCACAAATGTACCTAGAAGAAGATGGGAGCTTTCTCTTATGTAAACCCCTCCAGGTACAAATTTATAAGCTGTACACCATACACAGAAGGATAATTCAAGAACATAGGCAAACATGGCTGTACTCATGACTTTCCCAGGATGCAGACAGCTAACAAAGCGTCCAGCTAGTTGAGGCCACACACACATAGTAAAGATACCAAGAATGTTGCCTGCAACAGCAGCACCCCAGGTATGTAAATAAAGGAGACCAGCTGAAGATACCAAACCTGTGAAGGGATAGAAAAGAATATAGTAAGTCTCAGTCAGGTATATTATCCACCACATTCATTTTCATATTCTGGCTAGCAAAAAAAAATAGTCTGGGAAATATAATTGTGCTTTCCAGCCATGAAAACTGCATCACTAGAAGGACAGTTATTCACAGAAGCCAAAGACAGTCCTTTATTTTTCCCAATATCTCTTTTTTTTTATATACATTGCCTATTCAGCTGAAAACAGTACAGCAAAGAGGTCAGAGAAACATCATCACAATCCAAAACTGAACAGATTTTCTTACAGAGTTCTTCAGCACAACAGAGGAATGATGCAGCTCTTAAGACAGTAACAGGTCTGTCAGTTATGAATCTCTTTTACCATAATATGGAAGGAATCAAATAGATTAATATGAAGAGAAAACATATTTTTCCTGATCTTTCCCTATAGACAACCATAGGATGGGCAAGAAAGCAACTATTAATCTTTTACTAACTGCAAGATCCTTGACTTACCATGCTATCTTTGATTTGGGGATTTGACCCTAAACAGAACATTAACAACCACAGAACCTCTCTATAACGGGACAACTTCATTTTTAAACATTATTGTAGGTATAAATATTTACTGTCACACCATGAAAGCAAATGTATAGCAACACTTTAAATATTTAACTCTTATACATCAAGGTTCTGAGCATTTTAGAATACAATGCTTGAATCAACTAAAGAACCTTTCTGTGCTTGTTTTAAATAAGCAATGTGTGTAAATCAAAAATCAAATGTTTGTGCTTATATTACAATCTGCACACACATTTCTTAACACTAAAACCTGCCTGTTCATACTATTTTACTGCCTGCAAAACTTAGCAAATAAAGAGACAGAAGGCAAGCTTTTCTTCAGGTAGACTGCTTGTTAAATTACAAGTTATTTTGCCTCCTGTGGAATTAAGAGGCTTGTGTCATCTCAACCCCCTAACCCTAGATAGAATCACTAGAATTCATAGAATTACTGAAGTTGGAACAGACCTCTTAGATCAAGTCCAACTGTTATACAATGCAGATGGTCAGAACTGAGATGCTGCTCAAGAGAACAGAACCTTAAAAGGGCTTCTGAAGACAGTAACACTGCTCTACAATGGCCTGGAGATTTGTGCTGTAACCCTTAGTCAACTGGTCAGACATATGTGTACTACAGTCAGTGGCAGAGAAAAGTGTGGATTTGCTTAGGCACGCTTTCTGAGAAGTGGTGTGAGGTCAGAGAACTTGAGTAAAGGGAATAAGGTAACAGACATTCTGTTTAGGATTTGCACCCACCTATGAGAAACAAGGCAAAACTGATGAGAGAAGACCAGCTCCAAAATGAAAGCATCAGTCCATGAGCAAGGCCCAACAGAACTGTACCTCTGATACAACAATAGGGAAAAAGAAAACATGCACTAATATGTTTTTAAAAACACCTGACATTGTNGGTCCTTGGTAATATATCATAATTCTTTTACTTTAAACAAAGCTAAATTTTGCTCACACCTGGGTACATTTTCTTCCATTTATTTGATGTAAAAAATATCCAGTTGAAAATAATGGCAGTTTACTGTAATGTATGAGTGAGCTGTGTTCAGCAGCAAAACCAGTTCACTGAAATCTTGGTACAAAAGGCAAAACAACTCAGCGAAGACGAGAGGGAAGAATCCACCCCAAACAGAAATATTTTCTTTATGTCAAATAAGGAATCCTGCAGTATCTAACACTGCTCTCAGTCTTGGGGAGCTCTTTTGTATACCAATTCCAAAGTATAAATTCTGTCACCTGCCATCACATACAGTTGACTCAGAATAACTAATTTGGCCTCTTTCTAGATTTTGGAACCTGAATGAACCACACAGCATTAAGACATCATTCTTACTAATCAAAACTTCTACTGAAGTATATTTTTTTAATATTGCTTTATTTATACTTTGTGCATGCATCTTTGATCATCTCTCTGAAGCCAACTGCTAGACTAATTTACTGCATATTATAGATGCACTGCATTCATAAGTCCTTGAACCTCAGTCCTAATCTAAAAATTGTTTTGAAGTGTGTCCAACCAAGACTTTAGTGCTGACATAAAAATAATTCTGTATCAGAAAATGTTAAGGTCTGGACAAAATGCTCAGAGATATCTCAAAGCAAGAATGAATCCTCTGTGTGAAGTACCTTGTACCCACTTTTTTCTTTCTAAATTCTTGCACCATCATCAGATTGAGTTTTAATATGTCACCCACTACAGCACTGGATTTTGATTACAATAAAATAATAATAATAATAAAAAAAAATAATAATAGTATTGCACTTACCCGTATGGATTAGGATCTGGACCCGCATGGGGATGTCCACTTACTGCCCATCTAGAAATTAATGAAACCTCCCCAAATATCCACAGAGTGAGGAACATGAGGCTGCCAAAAGCAATCCCTGATAAAAACCAATGAGGATGGGAAGCAGTCTCTCTAACCACATTACCAGTTTTGTTTATTTCTTGTTTCCTCTTGTCTCCACCTAGAATAAGAATAGAAATACAGCTAAGCAAACTGTCAAATCCTATTAGCAAGAGTTACTAAGAAAAAGAAATAGCCAAAATCACAAATTTACTACAAATTTACTAAAATAAATTACATGCATAAAAGCTAATTTATCTGATTAGGATTGTGTTACCAGAAATTGATAACACACAAAAAAAAAATTAAAATCTTTACTAACTACCTTAGGTCTGTCAAGAAAATACAGTCACCATGAATGTTCAAAAATGCTAATATGTCCATCTGATTATTTTCCGTTATACAGGAATTTAAATATTTAAATTGGCTTTGAAAATCAGCAGAAGAGTTACTAGAATTTATTCAGAGGCTTCTGTTCTCTGAAACTCTAAACTCTGATAAGAACAAAACCTGACACTTCCAAATAAGCCAGAAATAAACTCCCTTCTCTTTTTTTTTTTTTCCATGTGCTTTAGAACCTGTCTCATTTAAGGAGAAGCAGCACCTTTAATTGCATAGACATATTGTTTTGTTCCCACAAACAAGACAGATTTCCTTACTAATCTCCTGCAGCAGATTCCCTTTCTAAATTCTGATGAAAGCCCGGGCTTAATTTAGATCATGTAATGCAAGCTTACAGACAATATGCATGATAGTAATTTATACCAACTTACACATAGATAAGGTTTTATCTTTCAATTAATTCATTAAGGTTATACTGGAAGGAAGGAGATTCTGAGGATTTAACATGAGCTGCCTTAAGTAACCAACCCAACCTTGCTGTCTTCCTTGGCAATACCATCTCCACAGTTTACCCTGTGCCAGCCCCTACT
Source organism: Horornis vulcanius (assembly GCA_013401035.1). Taxonomy (NCBI): domain Eukaryota; kingdom Metazoa; phylum Chordata; class Aves; order Passeriformes; family Scotocercidae; genus Horornis; species Horornis vulcanius. Next base: position 6,908 of record VZUA01040030.1, read on the forward strand.
GCTGTGTACTCCATGCAAACACTCCAAGAACTTGGGGAAAGTTTAACTGGGACAACTTGTCCACTCCTCCAATTCTTTCTGTTTATTTTCACATATCAGCTATTCCCCAACTTTGTCCTGACTCCCTTTCTCTGTTAAATGATATGCACTGGCAGAGAAACTAAAAGTGCAAACTGAATTAACATAATAACAAAAACACACAAATGTTTCATGCTGGAAAGACAATAACCCATTCTGGTTTTATTGGTCTATCTTCTTGTCACATTTCTCTAACTGAAATATTGTTGCCACTGCAATAAGGAAAAAGATGCAGTTCCAGCACCAAGCAACTACAGCTTGTATGAATTGTCACACCAGTTCTGCCATATTATGGGCAGATGGAAGTACCCATGACTTCTAAAGCCTGCAATGTCATGCAGCACGTCTAAAACCAGACTGTGTCGGGGAAAAAAAAATCAAAGAATCAAAACCCAGTGGAACATAACTAGGTATACTTTAGGTTCTTTTCATAACCACCATCTTTGCTGTAATATCCTTACCTGAATGAATTTGCTCCACTGCTGCTACAAAACCAATTGTCAGTATGACAATATTGGCAGCTTGTGAGCTCCACACTGGATTAAGTGATGTGTACAGGATACGAAGAACAAGGAGCATTATCTTGCCTAGCATGAAGCCCCATATCCTGATGAACCTGTAAGAATCAGTTTTTGATATAGTGAGGCATTTGGGGGATAAAATAAAAACAAAAACAGCTTTTCATATAAAGAAAAATCAGTTAAATTCCATCAGTGAAGAAAATTCCATCAGTAAGAAAATACCAATACATTACTTCTCCTGACCACCATGTTACTGTTTGAACCAGCAATGAAGAAGAAACACCAGCAGCCAAGATGAGTAGTCTAACTGAAGCATTTGGTGCATGGTATGATGCTAAGCTTCCTACAAACAAATACACACACAGAGGTTACTTTAATTATCAATAGAGACTGGGTAATAAGGATTTTCTGTGCATTAATTCAACATTGTCTGTAATTTGAATGGCTATTCCACTTATCTGAAAACACATGACACTACACTTATTTAAATAAACCAAAGGAATGCAGGTATGCATAGAAACTGGGAATACATTACTTCTTAGCAAGGAAAAAAGTTATATTAAGCAATTATCCAACAATCCAAGTGATTACCTTTATTTAAGAACTTACTGTCATTGATTCCATGGAGAGAATATATGGATAAGATACCTAAGCATACAGCTATTTCTCAACCATGCACTTAGACAACTCAAAAGCCATAAAGTTTTATGAACTGTGACTTTTCTAAAAAGGATATGGCTTTTGCAGCAGCACACCTATAAAAGTAAGTACACTATGGCAAAAGCCATGTTCCTTATTAGACAGGAGCAGTCACCATACATAGCACAGGGATTAGTAACCGCCTCAGTGGGAGTGAACAAGGTTTTCTCTGGCTCAATATCTGATCTCAGAAGTGGTCACTACCAGCCTGCACCATTTTATTACTGAAAACTACCACTTTCCCAGCCACTGAAAGAGAGCACATGCACATATCTTTCCCATTTCCCAGGGCACAGTGACCCCACATTACCAGAGTTTTAAACTCTGCCAACAGGTTTTCAATTCAAGCGACTATGGACCACATATACTCTCAAAACTTCAGTCAGTGTGGCAAAGTCTGGCCCAGGACCAATGACAAACAGCAGGAGAAGAAGCAGGAGCACTGTTATGATACCAGCCATTTGGTAAGTGAGTATGAGTCAAACGTGAAGAGATGTTAAGCAAGTAATGTCAGAAATGGAGCTGCAGATTCTGGCAACATGTGCTAGGAATCCTCCAACTGTTCACCTGCTCATTCTGCTCAGACAAAAAGATGCAAAGCTTAGAGCCAAGAAGATAAACAAGACCAATGTGCAGTGAAGATGTACCTGCATGGACTTCAACAGAGGTTTCATGTACAGTACACAGAGATTTCTGTCACTAAATTGTGCTGGCAGTCCATAAACCTGCCTCTTCAAATATTTCATCATGTGCACTACCCTGATTAAAGGTAGCATGGGTTTGCCAAGTTAGAGCAGACACACCTTTTGTTGCTGGGCAAGTACACCCAAGACTTAAATATATCTATCCAAATATCCAAATTTAACATATGTTGTCTGAAGACACAGATGCAAATAGACATTACCACAGGGTATTTTGTTGTTGATTGTTTGTTTATGAATAGAACACAAAACAAGTAGTATGAAAGGATACAGAAATTAGAAGTTGCAGAGAAAACATTTCTGCCTGAAAAGGCAGAAAGAAAACAGAACAGAAAAAAAATCATCCCCATAAATATTCTGGTCTTAGCTAAGCATGAAGAATTTTCTGGGTTTTTTTGACTGTGAAATTGAAGACTGAGTAGGATGGGGTAGAGCATGCATGGGGTAGATAGTTCTGCCTGACAGTTCAACAAATCCCAGAGGAAGGCCATGGCTTTTTTGAAAAGGAAAAAAAATCAAAAAGAGAATGAATAAAATTGTCTCAGTATGAAGGAGGAAAAAAGCAGGAAGAACTGAGAAACAGGAGAATCAGCAGCACAGTATGATGGGACAGAGCTAACATAAAAGACCATCATAGGCCTGTTACTGCTCTTTATTTAGCAGAACAAAAATTACACACTTCTAAGTGATTTCGATCTCTTTTGGTAAAGTGAACTAGTAAACACAGCAAGATGATCTGAAGGACTAAAATAAAAGTGGCAAATTTTGTGTTACTGTCACATCTGAAAGAAGGTAAGGTGCAAATTTAAATGCTTACACTCATTCCTAGTTTCTAAACTAGAAGATCTTGCAGAAAGCAATACACTAGGCACTGCTGCAAGAAGCTGAAGATTTTGCTTACTGAGAAGCTTATTACAAAACAACAAGTATTAGGATGGATACAATGGGAAGAGTAGGAGAAGAAAGAACATGGTAAGACTATTCTTCATGAAAATCAATGACATCAACAAACTGTGCTCAGTTCTAGTACTTTTCTAGAGATAAAAAACAAGAATTCTTTTTAAAAAAACTACACAGGGAAAGTAAATAAGATGATCTTACTCTGTCTTCTAACAGTAAAAGAGGAAAACTATAAGGAAAGTGATTATCTGTCTATCTTATACTGACAAATGAGGACCTAGGATCTGCTGCTTCTGAAACATATCACTCAGCAGCAGCATTTTCACCTCTACGCAGGATGGAGACCCTTGTCTCCTCCGAGTTCATCCAGTGTGGCAAACTTTTGCAATAACTTGCTTCTGAACCTGGCTGTAACTGCCAAACCTTCCCCCCAAAAACTTTCAAAAAATAAACAAGAGCTAAGATTTGCACCAGTTACCTGAAGACCAAAGTGGGAATCCCAGCAGGTCTTGTTTTAAGGGAATGGGAAATCAGGCACCTATTTCCTGAGTTTAAGATCAAATTTTTGTCCTGTGCAACTATATAAGGGTTATTTCATATTTAGGATGAGCCTATAACTCCTCTACCAGAATGTAGATAGATAGATTTCATTTAAAAAATACATTCTAGGGAAAAAAAAAGCTGCCTCAGAAACAAAAAAAGAATGTTTCACTCATAGAAGACTACTTTTATAATAGCCCCAAGCTGTTCTGTAATGTCTCATCCCTACCCATTGTCACAATACAAAAAACACCTGCTCTGCTGATATTTGAGTGATACTGAGAACACCTTTCTGATTGGATATCACTCTTACTAAATTAAAAGCTCCTAGAAATAAAAGTTAAACGAGATTTTTCTGTACATATGCAATACAATGGCCGCAAACAATATTTTTCTGACTACAGCTTGAGAGAAAAAAA
>VZUA01040040.1:7387-22829 GCA_013401035.1 Horornis vulcanius
AAAATATCAAGTATGTTGAAAATATCTCCAAGCATTTTGTTGTCATAGCTGTTTAACTTAAAAATAGGCATTTCATTACCAGATTTTATCAACTCTCCAGGCTGCAGTCAGGAGATTCAGCAGAATGCAACTGACAGTTACAGGTACTTTTTCTTGAGGGAATGTACTCTACCTGTGGGCTTCATTTCAAGGTGTCGTTTAGGAATTTAATTAAATTTATGAAGTGTTTTAATAGTTTATGCCCTGTTTTTCTCCAAGCTTGCACTCTTTCCTGTGATATAGGGGTAGGATGAAGGATTTTGAGTATGAAACATGCATAGAGCAAGATTTGTAAAAATCTTACGATGTTAACAATACAGTTGTGAAATGTTTTGTTGCTTGGGATTCCCATAGAACAGAAGATCTATCTCCCTCCATCATNAATCTTCTCCCTTTAGTAAAGTGGGCTCTTGCTCCAGATTTGGAGAGGTTTTATTTGAAATTTTATAAAAGCTCACAATCTTTCACTAAGTTGTTCACATAGGTTTTATTATTAATGCACATCTAATACTTTGTATATGCTGCCTTTTTATAAAGTCACTTGTGGGAAAAGATATATATACTGTCAGTGATAGTCTGCTGTGTTTATATTTGAATTTATATCTTGAAAGGGAGGGCAAAGGGTGAAAAATCAATTTGTGGACCTTTTCACTGAGAAAATACTGCAGAGAAATGATTTCACTGCAGTCTATTGCTCATGAAGAGAAGCAGCTTAGAGAAATCTTTACAACCAAGGGAATCTTAAACCCAATGAAGCAGGAAGGTATGAAGCCATTCCTAGGTTAGAAAGGGAGGTTTCTATAATTGGAATATTATTTAAACAAGTCTGCTTTAAGTTAGAACTTGAATGCTCCTGCTGAGTTTATGAATTTTGGATGAAAAATGTAAAAAATTGTCCGTCCTCAGTGACATAATTGCTGATGTTTTAGATTCAGGGGTTTTTCTGTCTTCCCATTTTTAATTTTTAGAACTCCATTGAGACCTTGCTGACCAACACCCAAAACACGTGAGTAGTATCAGTTCTGCCCCATCAGATCTGCAGAAATGATTTTTGTCCTAAAGCATGGGTACCTCTCCAGCATGTTTTATGCTTGAAAGGCATGACAATACCCACATTCAGAGGTATGAAAGCAGCGTTGCTGCCAAGGGATACTCCAGGTGGGGTGGAATGGAGGGATGCTTGGCTAAGGACATGCACTGAACCTGTGTCAGGCCAGATCAGCTCCTCAGAACAGAGAAGGGACAATCAGTTGAATTGGTTCTCTTCCCTCTGTTTTACAGGAGGGCCCAGTGCTGGAGGGGAACTGTAACGCCCATGTGAGGCACAGAAATCTTCTGGGTGTGACTTGTCCATTAAAAGCTGCATAGGCAACAACTCCAGAGAGAGCTTGAAATTCCCTCTCCTACTTTTTCTTTCTCCTTCCACTGCCATTAAAGCTAGAAAGCCCTTTCTGACCTTTTCCAAACACAAACCAGGTTACNAAAGGAAACCTGTTTTAAATTCCAGTTTTATAGGAAAATCTCCCATAACTGCCTAATCACACTTCCCAGCTGATTTCTAATACAATTTTCAGCTTATTATTGTCACACCTATTCCTTGAAAGTAACACAATGGTTGAAGGTAAGCTTGTTTTAAGAAATAGCGTTTTTTGTTGACATCTTTATGCCTTTTTTGGTTTTGCAAAAACATGCACCGTTATTTTAGGAAATATTAAGTTCCTGTTACAAAATATTCTGTCTTCTTCAGTCCAGAAATATGTGTAAGAAACCCAACAGAGCTACCTATGTGCTCCATGGAGAGATCATTTGAGTTCTGTTAGTTTGGGCATAATTGGCTGGAAACAAGGCTGGCTTTCTGCCTGTCTTCCCTTGATCTCTGAGGAGAAAATGATGTATGCAGAGAAGCATTTCCAATTATAAATTATTTCAGGTTTTCAACTGACTGGTTTGAGATTTTATATCTTGTCATGATTCAAAGATGAGGGGATTAGGTTAAACAAACCTTTCTTTTAACAGCAGGTAAGCAGAAAAGCAGTACAATAAAGTAAGATGGCAATTGCAACTTAAGTGGGGTTTTGTATTGGGTGAAATGATTTTATGACAGTTACTCAATTTGAGATGCAGATCAGAGAAACAGGAGAAAAATATTAGGATTTTTCTGTTTATTGTCAAAAGAGAAACTATTCTTGCCGTAGTTGGAAAAAACTTTTTCTTCCACAAACTTATGCATTTGAAATTGAACATGAATTTTGAGTAAATAGACATGCAAACACTTTATCATAAGTAGAATTAGCCCATATTTTCAGTGTTTTAACCTAAAGGACAAAATATAAATAAAACTTTAAATATTCTCTATAGTTGTGGAGATAAGAGACAACCAACAGTCTTTCAGTAGGTCACAAAATTTACGGGGACTGTGAGACAAAGCCAAACCTCCACAGATCTTCTTCATGGAAACTATCTACTAAGAAGTTAATCAGTTGGGTTAGACTATTTCCAATATGGTAAAGGGAATGAGAGATTAGGGAGGAAATGTGGAAATTAATCTGACCATGAAGAAATAAGGAAGAGAACCCAACATGAACCAATGGCCTCTCTCACCCCTTGAAAAGTCCTTGTAGGAGACATGAGCACACTGCCTGGAAAGGAGGTGCCATGAGAATTGTGGGCCTGAGTTGTAAAGAGAATGCCCTTGAATTGCTCTAGAGATGATCAGAATATTTCCTGTGAACTTTTTTCTTCTTTTCCTGTGGCCTCTTAATGAGAAATGTTCCTATTTAACATTTTAACATTTTTAAGGTATTATTGATTGAAAATTCATATTCCCATTACCCCAATATCCAGCGGTGTTCTCTGATTCAATGACAGTCAAAGATTTTTCTTAATGTGATTTCTGGCTTTAAGGTAATAATTCAGGAAAAAATTATGACATCAATATTTTCTATAAATATTAAAAACTTTGATTGCAAGTGGGAATGTTTTAGAACACGTATTTTTTTATAGAATTTGTTTCTTTTGAAAAGAAACATTTCCTGTTCATTCACACAAAACAATGTCAACAATACTGTCAGTAAGAGAGATTCCTCTGCATTAATATGAAATTTTAATTTGAAAAGACCGTGGGTGACACAGAACTGGCACAGGTTTCCTCAAGAGGTTGTGGAGTCTCCATCTCTGAAGATGCTACAAAGCTGGACATGGTGCTGTGCAGCCTTTTTGAGGTGGCCCTGCTTGAGCAAACAGATGACAACACAACTTCCAGAGGCACTCCCTATCTCAGGCACTCAGTGATTTTGTGGAAAGTCAATTAATTGGTCACCTTTGTTTCAGGGCACTCAAAGCAACAATGCCTAAGTACATGCTGACCCTGTACTATAGTTCTTCTCTCTGCTTTTGACAGGCCTCTGAGAGGTTTTGGTTTCCCTTTTGTTTGTGTCCATTTTTTCTATATGCCCATTATTTTAATTTCCTTTATTTCCAATTAACTTTTGTTTTTTCCCTTTTCTAATGTTTTTGTTTGCTTGGTTTTAATTGAAATGTATTTGTTGCCTTGTTCTGACTGAAGCAAGTCTCGTGGCTCTCCTCTGATAAAGATTTTAAACACTTCATGCTGACAAACCAGTCCCATTGTTGCAAATTTCATATTGAGTGTGAAGAATTCCAAGGTTTGTTGCTTTGGCAATTAAGGTTCTATCCCCAGCTCATTGAAAATGAATGATAACGTTTAAGTTTTATCCTTAAATGCAGGATCAATCAGTCTCAACAGGCAGATAGAGAGCAATACAGTGTAGCTATCTCACTACAAGATGCAAAATGTGATTTAGTGTAAAACACTTTTTTCTTTTTTTCCTGTGGTTTTCTTGGGTTTTTTCTTTTTTTNCAAAAAGCCTAACGAAGCTTGCTATTGAATAATTAATGAAAATAACTGGTATCAAAGTTTGTCAAAATTACAGCCTCCATTCCAGGTTTGGTACACCTTCAAATAATTGAAAATGATACCACTTTCCACCTATAGTTTAATTATGCTATTTATATTACTATAGCTTTTTGCTGTATCTGTATAGACTTGCTGGTTTTAGAAGTAAAATTAATTTGTTTGTATTTTCCTTCTGATTCTATTTGTTTCAATAAATTCTGAAATGTGAGCCTAATCAGCCATCAGCCATTTGGCTCAACTGCATTTAATTTCTTAAGCACCCTATGATATGTGATAGGCCCAAATAGACATGTTATTAGTTTACATTCTGTATGCAGGCAGGATAAATAATTATAAATGTTGTACAGTGTGAAATGTCTAACAAAAAGTGTAGTTTCATGAAAAATATTGGACGAGGCAGTCTAATATATTTGCAAATGCATTCGAAGAACTGAATTTGTTTTTGTGTGCTTTAAAGGAGTGAGGATTTGGAAGAGAAAGCTGTAAGAATTGTTCCATACTTGCTTCCCTTTTCCTTCTACATTACTAATGAAAACAGAACATGTTCAGGTTTGAAGAATATGTTTTGACAATTATATAAATGCAACCAGTATAAGGCAAAACTTATCTCTTAGAAACAAACTTCTGTTTATTTTTCTCCGACTGCTCTGCATATTGGCACAATACAAAGTTAGAGATTATTTGTTCTAGAAAATGTAAAGTAGAGTTTCTGCAATCAAATCTCTGCAAAACATGTATTATTTTAAGATAAATATATCAGATACTCTGCTGGCCTTTATAGCTTTTAATATTATTATATCCATCTGTCTGATCCAACTTCCAGAAATTTACTGCAGACTGCTATGGCATTTAGATATCTGATGATCACAATAGGATTGGTGCTGGTTTTAAGGAGGAAATCTTTCAATATTCCAATTTCTTTAGTTTGTGACAAAGGCTTAAGATCAAAAATACTAACACATATCTGAACTTCCAGTCTTACTGTAAAAGCTGCTGCATTCTTTGTGTCTTAGTAGAAGTGTGTGCAATCCTGCAAATCATTATGTCCATAAATATTGTCATGCATTTAAGGAATTGTTTTTGCTCCAGTAGAACATTACTTGGGTCAGACTATTTGGCTTCTGTTAAAGTCTTTGTAGGACTTTGTTCAGCTCTTGATGAAGACTTTATCATGTGGTTTTCATTGAAATTAGAGGGCTATTTACTTTCAATGTAATTTAAGTAGAATGGGGATGGAATACCTTGGTATGCCAAGAGATGGTAATAATGGTCTGCATTTCAAAATCTTGCCCTGGAATCTGCAGTGCAGAATCTGCAAAAGAAATTGTATTACATCTCCTCTGACACATATTAGAACACAAGTACATATGCATAGAATTACAGTGAGGAGGCTGCAAAAGCCTAAATTGCATCTAGAATATTGGAGGGGGTGGAAGGCACTTAAGGTCCTCCATTCAATAGTAGTGATTCCAATCATCAGAATCCATTGAGTAAACCTTAACTCTGTTAAATATTCTCAGCTCTTTAAGTGCTAGATTAATAACTTGTGTTGCCTAGTGCTGCAGCACAGTGACTCACATTTCCCCTGTGTGGTAGATACATTCCACTTGGCCTGAATTAAATGATCCTGAATCTGACTGCATCAAAATTTTCAATACTCATGCCATAATCATATCTGGATCTAATTAAACTAGCTCAATTTTTTCTATTCTCAATGAAGCAAAAATATTACTCCCCATCTGTGATTTTTATTATGCATAAATTTCACGCGTTTCTAGGTAGATTAAATAAATTGCAAAAATTAGGACAACAAACCTGAATCCCACTACTGTACATTGTGGTACTAAAGAAAAGTTTGCAGATGATAAGAGAAAGAACAAGAGTAAGTAGGCTGAGAAAAAAAAAAATCTTATAATTGGATTGATAAGTCAGATGCCATCCTTATGGGAAAGCTGATATTTTAATGACAGACTCCCAGTGGGATATTTGCCAGATGTGAGGAAAGCATTACTCATAGTTTAGAGACCTTTTTGTCCTGATCCAGGGTGATGTTGGTGGAGGCAGGAGCTGGAGCATTACCCAGAGCTGGTATAATTGGTCCCATCTCCAGTGCCTAAAACCTGGGGCTACACTGAACTCCAAAACTCGCTCTATGAAAAACCCCCCTTGTCAAAATAAGCATAAAGAATAGTAGCTAGAAGTGTTTGTAATTTCATAAGGATCTAAGGAGAGACTAGGTTTTGGTCTGGCTGTTTTCCTTGTTTTACAGTTGCCCAAATCAAAAGGGAATAGTAACTATTTTCTGTGTGGGAGCATTGTCTTGGCAGCACGTGGATTCGCTATGCTCAAAATGCTGTAGTTCTATCTGTGTCTCAGATGGTAAAGGGAGGATTTCACTGTTCATTACACAGGGAACCCAGGGTTAACTGATTTATTCAATATTTTGGATTGTTTAATGTAACATAAATGCCCTGAAAGTTCCATTTCAGGCCTTGTGTTGGCAGAATCTGTAAGACCATGGCTTATGAAAATTCTGCAGAAGGGTAGTAAAAGATGGTAAGTATCCCTGTGTTCTGTGGTCTTTGGTGAAACAGGTCTAGAAAAGACATCCAGGAACCACATGATTTACTCCTTTTCTCTAGGGTGAGATGAGCTATTCTTACACATTTTTGACAGAAATCTGGTTTGCTCTGCAAATGGAGAATCACACCTTTGCTGAGCAATATTCTAAAACTTCCTCAGTCTTTCTATTGCTGAGTTTTATATACAGCCTGATTTTAAACACTTCCCCCCCATTTCCTGCATCTGAAACATTCTTTTCTATCCAAGTCCCACAAAGAGGTTTGCTAATTTCTTAATTTGAAACCTTGCCTTCTCTCATTCTTTCATTTTAAGACTGTAGAAAGCCCAGTGCATTTTTCTTTCCATGTGTCATGCACTGTCTCCTCTTAGGATTCCAGTGCTCATATTTATATTTCTTGGCTTTCCAAATGAGACATATTACTGTTAGAAGCTGGGTGGATTTTAGCTGGCTTTGTTTACTGTTAGAATAAAGACATGTTTAAAAATACCTCTAGTGGGGTGCATATTCCATAAGCTGGGGCAAACAATTAGTGAAGAAAATGTCACTGAAGTGACTGAATCCTCTAGTGGATTCTCTCCCACATATTACAGTTTTTAATTGCTTCTATTGTTTGGAATTCTCAGTTAAAAAATAAAAATTAATATTATATTTTAGGTATTCTGTTCAAAGGCTCTGAGCTTTTAGCTGAGCATTTTGCTTTTATTTCTGTGTAAAAGTCTATTATGTGATACTCTGAACATTGTGAACTCCTTTTCTTTCTCTTAAAAGCAAATCCCTTTTTTTGTCCCTTTTAATCTCTCATAATTTCATATCTTTCTTCCCAAATAGATGGAAGCATTTTTAGTGTGTAATGTCTCCCTAGGCAGAGTATTTGATATTAGAGATGGATTTGATAGTTCTTCCCAGTGTGCCTCCATTAGCTCTCCTACTTGTTTCATTAAATCTTCTGGTTGGAATGTGTTTGTTTTTCCCCAGGTTTGATCTTAACAAGCAAGTTTGTGAGATTACCTGGGGAAACAAAATGCAAATGTGCTGAAGTGTTTAAGAAGTAATCATACATCAAAGGGGGTAAAGCCCCTCCTTCCCCCACAAATATCTAAGAAAGCTTGCAGATTGGTATCAATGAAAAAATTAGGGCATCTGTAAAGTGAGAACTTCTAAACAGCTTCAACAACATGCTGAAACTGAGTGTTCAGACATCTGGGAACTTCAGTGGATTGTCACAGAGTGTGAAATGATTTTCTGCAGTGTCATAATTCAGGATATATCTGTACATTCAGTCTTTTATGACTGCGCTGTAACAAAGTAGAGGCATTTTTATTAGTTTTACTTAGACAAAATCATAATAGAATCCAGAAACCACACTCGTCAGAAGAGTAGCCAATGTGTCAATCCCTGTGTCAGGGATGAGTTCAGCCTGCTGCATCCGTGTGTCTGTTGGCATTACACTCTAAGGAATGTTCAGAGGGTTTTTCCCAGGACCTAACTACAGCCCACTTCTTTATTCTTGCACCAAAAAGAAATAAAATGCCCTTCACGTTCAGAGCCCGGCAGGTCAGGCTGTTTTGATTTGATGTTGTCTCAAACTATTCCAACATAAGCCAAGCAGTCTTTCACCTCTAAACACTTTTCCATTTCCAAAGGAAACTTCTTTTCAAGTTGGAGTTCATGAAAAACAACCTTAATGGTGGAGGGAACTGTTGTTTTTGTGATGAATAGCATTTCTGAAACTGCAAGTTTTCGGATGGCAGAAATTGCATTTTCTTCCCTCCTTGATTTTTAATCTCTGTTTCAGCCACCCTGGAATTAAAGAAAAAATTGAAAATGTTAACAGGCTGGAACAGACTGGATGAGAGCAGTACATGTTTCACTCCTTGTCTGTGTTATTTTATTCTTGGGTTTTTTTGATTCTTCAGCAGATACTGATGGAGGTGTCAAATGTTTTGGAAATTTATGTAGATTACAGAACTAACACAAGGGATACCCACTACAGAATACTCAAGAAATTTGTCCTCCTCTTCACTGTTAAACAGTCTTATTTAATTGGTAAGACATTGTGTTCTAGTGGCAAAGAGACTCTGTTCTGAAGAGATATTTAATATTATTAAACTATGTATTATATAATCAAATTGACTTTGTGGTTTAAAGCAGAAAATAAAATTCAGTTAGAGAAGTAATTAACCACTTTCTCATCAGACATTTTAAATTAGGTTGGGGCTGATTTTCAATCTATTTGAGGTTGTGTTTGTTTGCAGTTTTTTTTCCATTTTAACAAGAGTTATTACATAAAATAGAGTTACTCCTGGACATCTATATGCTTATACAGTTTATTGCTTTTATTAATTTCCAAGAGTCAAGACTCTATTGATCAATAGAAAGAATAAGCTTAAAATAATAGTAATTTTTTTCCACTGGAGTCTCGATGAAATATATTTTTTTGTTAATGCACATCTCTAGGTTGTTGAAAATAGCTTCCATTTAGAAGAGTGTATGTTATCAGAGAGTGAAGAAACAGCACAGTTTTACAGAAGTGATGTATAGTCTGGCATATTTTAGAAAAAGATAATAACAGATAACTCGTGCTGAGATCTCTCAGAGTAGGAAGGGACATTTAGAAGTGGAGACTCTTGGATCTAATGGAGAGAAATTTATCTGTTGGATTTAGTAGAACTGATAGAAGCAGTAATTTTACCATCTAAAATCTTCATGACTGCTCTAAAACCCCCATATTATATATATATATATACATTTTCTTTTTCATGTCTATGTTGACTTGGTTTTACAACCTTTTAAATTCCCATAGCTGTTGTGGTTAAGTACTCCATACATCACTACAGACTTGGAGCAGTGTGGCTGGGAAGTGGCCCAGGGCAAAGGACCTGGGGGTGCTGGTCAAGAGCTGCTGAACATGAGGCAGGGTGTGCCCAGGTGGGCAGTGACACCCTGGCCTGGGTCAGCCAGAGTGTGCCCAGCAGGACCAGGGCAGTGACCGTGCCCCTGTCCTGGGCACTGCTGAGGCCACGCCTCGAGGGCTGTGTCCAGTTCTGGGCCCCTCAGTTCAGGAAGGGCATGGAGGGGCTGGAGTGAGTCCAGAGAAAGGAAACGGAGCTGGAGAGGGGTTTGGAGCATGAGTCTGATGAGGAGAAGCTGAAGGAGCTGGGAGTGTTCAGCCTGGAGAAAAAGAGGCTCAGGGGGGACTTCATTGCTCTCCGTATCTGCCTGAAGGGAGGGTGGAGCCAGGTGGGGGTCAGCCTTTTCTCCCAGGAAAGCAGTAATAGGATAAGGGGAAATGACCTCAGACTGCACCAGGGGAGGCTCAGGTTGGATATCAGAAAGGTCTTTGCCAACTTAAATCATTTTAGAATTCTATTCTATGATTCCAAGTATCCTACTGAATGTTCCTGACAAATGCTATTGGCTTTATAATTATGTGCTGTATCTGTTGAACCTATTGGCTGGTTTGATCCAAAGTATGAGGACATAGATCAAATTGTTTGTGATTCAGGTTCTTTTAATTTCTAAGAAATTTAAAGATTTAATAGAAATGCCTTCAGAACTGAGAGCAGATTGTTCTTTTGAAAGCAGCCCATGTCCTGGAAGGAAGGCATGGGGGTGGCACCTGTCAGTGGGCTCTGAAGATTAGAGAGTGACTGCTGGACAAAGGAACCACTTTAGACCTTTGGGATTGTAATTTACTGGCATTGTATTTTTTTTTAGCTGAATGTCTCAGAACTCCAACTGGGTCAGGAGTCTGCATAGGTAGATATTTATAAGGAAGAATTTTCAGTCTTCGAGAGATAAAAGTCTAAAGCACTAGACAGAGCAGATAAATGAAACCAACAGATGGAAGGAAGCGTAGGAAGAGAACAAGTAGCAGAAATAGCTGCATATTTTGACATAATCAAATAGCATTCCTTGACATATCACTGTATCTGACTACAACAGTGCTGCATGTTCAGTGTAGGTAGTTTGAATCTCTTCAGCCAGTAATACAAAGTTCACATGGCATCTTTTGCATCTTCAGTTTTACATTTGGAAAAATTGCTTTGTCCTTGGTGCCAAGTTACTGACTTTTGAAAAAGCAGTGATTGTGGGATTTTTTATCACTAGCTTTTGATTTACCTAAAAAATGTCAGCTTGTGTTCAGGAAGGGAAACTGTCTGTTTTCAGCTAAATTTGCAGTTCTGCTTTTAATGTAGTACAATATTGTCACAGGATACTGGATCCATGCCAAAGATAAAGATTCAAAAATAAAAAATAAGAAAAAGATCTGAAACACAAACAAAAAAAATGTTATTGAATGAGTTATTATTGCAGATAACCAAAGAGCTGCACATTTTGTCTGATGGTAGGAGCACAGTAGAATGGTAGATACTTCAGCATTGAGCCAATGTATTGTAACAACATGCAATAACACAATTTAGGATGTGATTGTGCTCAAGAAAGTCTTCTGGAATTTAGAATGCTCTTTAAATTGAAGACTCTTTCATAAGCAAGCTGTCCTTATACATAGATGTTAGACAATCTCTCCCCCTAAGCAAGAACATCCAGCTTAGGCTACATGTTTAAATTCTAGGTGTCAGAATGTTGGTCAAAGGAATGCTTCCCTCAAACTTTGGAGTTAAAATGTAGGGATATTAGGAATTATCTTCAGCTGAACTCATAAACTGAGTTTGTTTGATGAAGCAAAAACTGTCAAATCCTTAGGCATTCTGTTATTGCTTAATCCATACACTTGACCTACAGCAAAGTCTGAGTAAGTAGTCCAATGAGTTCTGGTCTATTAGGCTTGCCTTTGAAACCATGAAGAATAGAAACCTGCCTAGGAAGCAAATATTTCTGTTTGTAAGCTTTTACTTTCAAGTGCACTTTGTGTTGGGTCTGCTGCTGTTGCAATGGGCACATAGAATTCCAGGGATGTTGGTCTTACCTTGGTTTCAAGTCTTGCCTAGGGAGTCAATAGGATTGTACAAGTTTTCTAGGCTTAGGTCTTCATGTTAAGGCTTGTTGCTTTTAAACTTGTCTTCAACCTGCCACCCTTGAGCCCTATTTAATAAAAGCCCTTACATTTCTTCCCATTTTCATAGGTGTCCATGTCTCCTGAATATAGAAGAGAATAATTGTCCTTCTTGGTCTGAACCTTTGCCTTAATCTCCTTTCCAAGATGTTATAAACTATTGCTCTTTCTTGGTGTTTAGCATGTTGGTATTTTTGATTGTTGGTTGATCAGTAACCTGTTTAAAATCTCTTCATCTTGCCAACAGCTGCACTCTTCAGCTGAACTCATACTTTGCTTTATTCTCTCCTGGAGCCTGCAGGGTGTTCTCAGACCCTTAAAGCAGGCAGCTCACCAGGAAGAATTGCTCAATCTGCTTGATTCATCCCGTTCTGAAAAATGACATAATGAAGGTATTAATTTTTTCATGGTCATGTTAAAGAGTATCAAGGATGGGGGATTTCTTCTCATTGTTTACATACTGGTATTAAATGAGACTAATTTTCACTTTCTCACACACCAATTTTCATAAACAAGCAGTAGTGCTGGTTTAATATATAAAAGTGATTCTTTAATATCCTGCCATGATATAAGAACTATTTCAGAAATTATTAGTTTGTTGTGGTTTTTTTTTCTTCTGAAAACTGTATATTCTGGCACTTTCCTCTCTTTCCCTGAATCATTATGAATGAAAAAGCTTTTTTAGTAGTGGGCTAATATGTGTCACTGTCTGTTATGCATCCCTTATTTATTCAGTTAGAACTTTAAAAGCTGCTGTAATGAGAGGATACCTCTGTAGTTTTGTATTTACTGGGCCTGGTTTCTGAAGTGTAGGATGTCAGAATTAATTTGTATTTTTTTTTACCTATTGCTACTCATTATTACTACGTATTATTTCTCCTTATTATTTCTTTTAATAATTCAGTGAAAACACTGTCAGCAGTGGATGCTATTATTATTTCTGTTCATTCTAGAATCTCATTGAAGCTGCATTTCCTGTAGATAATTAATTGGAAAGCAGCTATTCGTTCCTACCCTCCAGAAATTTCAGCATTCAAGAATTCATTAAAGTACTAGATTGAGAATTGTAGGGATGTATTTTTTGAAATTGGATTTCCCCCCCACCCCATTCTTTACCAGTCTTCCTTTCAGTTGATGTAATTTCCTTCATATATTTGTATCTTATCTATTTCCTGACAATATTTTTTTATTCTGTTACTCTTCACTTTTTTCAACAAATAATGAAAATTCTGGATTTTGTGTGTTACTTCTTCCTGCTTTATCACTGATTATATTTCAACACTTTCATGGTATTTTTCATGTTACCATGTTTCTCACCTTCAAAGCTGTTCTTTGTGACTACCTGGAATTTCTGTACACTATTTTCCTCTGAAAATCCTACTGCCTGTTGTTTGGGTTCCTGTTGCAAGGGATGACAGGGATGAAATCTGCCTCTCTGTTCTCTTTCATGATTCTGGGCAGCACATTTGTATCCCTAGTCAATAATTAATTACTGTGTGATTTTTCTGAATACTTGTTCATGCTCGTGAAGATTTTTTTATCAGAGATTATATTTTTCACAAGGGTAACTTCAGATACTAAAATGAATCCCTCTATTTTGCTGCAATGCATTATGAAGAACCATGCTCCCTCATTTCCACAAACAAAACTATATTTTTTTCAATGTATTCACTTGTAGTGGTTCCTGTGATGTATCTTGGGCACGTTCACTACACTGATTCAGACTTTCTAGAACTCATTATGATGTACAGAGAATATTAATCTCTTGTTCCCTCCCTGTAAACCTACTGATGTCATCCCAACTTAATGGGTAGCATAATATCCTTCACTATAGAGTTTATGCCTCTAGTCATTCCTGCCTATTAAGGGTCTAAATTTGCTAATTTTGAGAGCATTAATTCTCCAATATTTTTTTTGCAAAGCTATGACATATAATACATGCTGCATCCAAACTCTGGAGGGATCAAAACACTGATATGAATCTCCCAAGTGCCATCTCTTTTTTTTGAGGCCTGCTTAAACATTTCATGTTTTGGTTTTTATAACACAGAATCACAGAACACTCTGGGTTGGAAGGGACTTCAAGGATCATTTATTTCCAATCCCCCTGCTGTGGGCAGGGACATCTCCACCAGACCAGGCTGCTCAGAGCCCCATCCAATCTGGCCTTGAACATTCCAGGGGTGGGACATCCACAACTTCTCTGGGTAGCCTGTGCCTCACAACCCTCACAGTAAATATTTTTTTTCCTATTATCCAGTCTAAACATTTTAGTCTGAAGCCATTCCCCCCTGTCCTATGTAATTTCAGGGCTTTCAGAAGTTCATATACTTTTAGTTAGGATCCATAGAAAAATGTGGCAATTCAATTAGAAATGGAGCCAGAGAATTAAAAACCAGGGCAGGGAAGTAAAGCCCCATTTCTGCAGCTATTTTTTCACACATAGATCCTTATGCCTGTGCTGAGATTCATGGAGGTCATTGAGATTCTGTGTGGATTGAACAGCAACAGTCTCAAGCTCCAGAGACTTCCCTGATTCAGATGTTCAGAGAAAAATTATGTATGTGTGCATTTCTTGTTCATTTGAGTCAGAAAACTAAATACAAAGCCAATTCTCGCTAATTCAGATTCAAATCAAGCAATGCAAACCCAGCTGAATGAATTTTCCATATAATTAGCTTTATCTGTGAGGCTATAGTGTAACACAACCTTTTTTGTTATACTTAACAGTAAAATGTATCTGCTTGATACCCAGGAGTAGTTATGGGGTTTCAAAATGAATAGAGATAACCTAATTTTACAGAAATAATTCTGTATTAGTTCTGTTTTGTGCAAGATGGAAAATGATGATGTTAATTAAAGCGCATCAATGTCAAGCAGTATTTCTGTTTAATTTTATGGAAACAATTTCCTCAAATACATTTGTAACTGAGATGTATGCAAGGGAACAGCTCTGATTTCGAAACTCTTTACTCTTCTGAGGGACACCTGCATGCTTCAGGTGGGACACAGACCTGCTACACCATGAGAAACTCAGAATAATGTAACAGCACATATGCAGAGCCCTGAGTTGCCCTTTTCTAAGCAAGTTATATCTGTATGAAAGACATTTTTCCTCTTAGACCTTACCACCAATGATTTATTTCAAGCTTACATTTTTTATGCTTGCCTGTGTCAGGAAGAGGGGTTGGAATTAGATGATCTTTAAGGTCCCTTCCAACCAAAACCATTTGATGACTCTATGATTTTCTTTAGGCCCAGCTATGTTACATGAAAAACCCCCTGCCTTGTCTATCCTGTATCCTTTCCATGCTGCAGGAATATTGAGTGTAATTGGCCCACCCCCTGCATGTGTTTGGCTTTGCTAGAAGCTTCATGGTTTTCCAGACATGCATTTCTCCCCTGGATGATATCTTTTTTTGTTGTTACTTTCTTGAAATTTTTTTTTTCTATGCCAACTTCCTGAATGGATTTTTACAGCAGGACACCTGGTTTGACTCAAATTATATATATAAGGATGTAGTAAGCTTCTGATCCTCTGGAATAGCTCAAAAATTATTATGCTAAAACAATAAAATCATTAGGTTGTGAATAATTTCAATTTTATGCAATGGTTAGAGACAGTGGTTATTTTAATCAGTGAAGTGTAAGAAACATTTGACTGACTACATCTAAACCCACATTTAAATATTTTCTACAAGGATACATGGGCATGTCTCAAGGTTTCCTTTTGTTAGATTTTTTTTTGAAGATGCAAGTAATAAGTAGTCATACTTTTAATCAACATATCAGTTATTTTTTATAGACAAAACAATGAAGATATGTAGACTAATGGAGTGCTCTGCATGAAAAATAGGACAGTATA
>VZUA01040046.1:321-14204 GCA_013401035.1 Horornis vulcanius
AGCGACGTGGAGCGATGCCTGGGTCTTTCACCACGAAACTTGCGAAAAAGGGAAAAAAAGCTAAATATATTATTTTTTTTTCTTCTCTCCCCTTAAATTATTTTTGTAATGGTAGTTTTCGTCTTTTCTACATTTTAGTCATACCGATGCAGCTATGGTACATCTGTTAAAATGATTCAAAATCCCATGTATTTTAGACAGTAGGATGGAAAAAAAAAAAAAAAGACTGAGCATGCTCAACCTTTTATATCAATTTTTACAGCATTTCTAAGAATAAAGAAAAGCATTTTAAATCAACTCTGTTCTCGTTTGCTCTGTGTCGTGACAGCAACGGGCTGGTGGCGGGGAAAGCTGTCGTGTTCGGGAGGGGGCTGAACACGGGCGGGGGAGCACGGTGAGGGGGTCCCAGGGGTCGAGAGGGGAGGTGAGGGCAAGCGCGGGGCGATGGGCGCTGCGTTTCTTCCCAAAGCATCCAGAGAGCGATGCAGGGGTGGAAACAACCGTGAGACCCCCTCGGCCGCGGTGGTTGAGAAGTCTGCTCCCCTCGGAGCCGCATCGCTGAGCTGGAGTGCTGAGTCAGGGGTTGCCGTGGCGCTGGGGGGACCGAGCAGCTGCACAGCAGGAGAGACTGCTCTGTGACCAGGACTTTGCCAGGAATACCTTGTTCTAGACCTAGTACTACAAGAACACCATTAAAAGAATGTCACTAGTTAAAATTCCTGTTAAAAAAACTTCCAAGGGGTCTCCATTCTAGATAAAGCCAAGTTGCACCTACACTAACGCGTTCTAGAGCTGGGACCAGCTGTAGAGAGTCCCAGAGGTGTTGAAGCACACCCTCAGGCTTCAGCCCAGTGCAGGAGCTGGACACTTTCACTGGTCCTGGCTGGTGAAAGTGAGAGTGGGCAACTGCTGTTCCTCACAGACACAGTGGTCACAAAGACTTTCACTGATCCCTGTTAGTGACAGAGCGTTGCCGCTCATCGCTGAGTGAGTGAACAGATCACAGAAGATCGGCCAACTTGTCAAAATTTCAGTAGTGCAGCGTTAGAGCGCCTACAGCATCTATAGGGCATTGGCAGAAAAATGGTCTGACACAACAAGCGCCTCCAGCTTTCTCAGACTCAAGTCTTAAATGGTTTTGAAGGGGCAACCCCAGTCTCTCATACAGACCTCTAAACAGGAATGGTCTGTCATCTCCTTTTTTCTTACAGGGAAAGAGACTGAAATGCTTGGAGGAGGTGGGACAAAAAGGGGGATTCAAAAGCTGAGTTATTCTTTTAGCAATTGTGACATCCATAAGATTTTTCACTATTGTCCTGAGCCACAGAAATGACCAGTGTAACAGTTTTCTGCTGGTTAATCACATACGGGACCTGTGCAAAATCACTCGTTCCTCCTCCTGTGACCTGTAAGGGGCTTTTAAACACTGTGAAAGAGGGAAAAAAAACCATGCAGTCTCTATTTCCTATATTAATTACTGTAATGCACACAGTGGAAGATTCTGGCATTTATCTGGTCTGTAGTCTCCACAGTCTGGGTGAGAGTAGTTGTGTGGCCTACAATGCAGTTTGCTCCTTACCCATAAAAGAAACGATAATGAAACACCCGCTCTGTGGGAAGCTACAGATAACACACAACTTCTATGCTGAGAGACCAATTAGCTGTAAAACATTAACTTCATATGTGTTCAAATCTCTGTCTTTATAACAACTATTGCAAAGTGATAACTCAGAACTCACACACCACGCAGCGTTTTGCAGCAGGTCGGGGATACACTGATAAAACTCAGCTTAAACCAACATTCGCTGACCATGGCAAGGTATTTATTTCAAAAACATCAGTAAAATATTTTCCATTGACACATAATAAATACAGTATTATCTAAAAAAAATCACAACCATTCAAAACTTCCAGAAAAAGATGTTTTACATTACATAACAGCAGACACGACAAGAACCATATTCTTAGACTCTGCACTGATCAGAAAAAGAAGAGTACAGAAAGATGAACAATATATGGTTATTTTTTCAATGTTAGCACAACGTGCTTTATAAATCACAGTTTTAATAAACTATCTTAATGCTTATCACACTTGCATTATACATTATCTGTGGCACTAGTTAACAGATAATCACATTACAAAGTCCACAGATACTGTAATAGCTGACTAGAGTTCAACTCCTTCTTGCTGCAGCTTCCAGAAGAACAATTTCCTCCAGCGCAACACAGTTGGGGTGACTGGTTACGGAGTGGACGTAGCAGTTCAATAACCCCACCTCCTTTCCCAGCACACTCTGCACCTCGTAAGTCTGCAGGAATAAAAGCATGGTGAGTAAAACAAACAGTGCTGGACGTTCTGTTCTAGGCAGCGTTCAGCTGGGAAGATGCAGCATGCAAAATCCCCTTCCAACATAAATTTTTTTTAAAGGACTTAAAAAAATGTATTAGAACTAATGGAAAGAGTGAATATATTAGATTCTCAATAATTAGATCACACTCCTGTCTCAGTTGCTGCCCTACCAGGCTTTAAAAATGAGCTGTTTAAAAAAGAAAAAAGTTACTGTGACTTTGAGCTCAGTTTTGCTGAAGCACAAAACCTACACATGCTCCCTTTATCTTCCTTTCTGACACTTGCAGGACTTCATGCCTGCTGGCAGTGCATACATACATACTATATATACATTGATTACCTGTGCTAACTGATCCACTAAAGGAAAAAACATTTTGTAACCCTTCTTACCCTCCTCCCTCTCCCCTCTTTAACTTTTTGTTGTTCATGCATTACCACCCCCAGCACCAACACAGTCCCTCCTGTTCTTTGATCCGACCGGCATTTCACGACACCCTCTGTGAGAATTTGCAGAGGCTGTGTTCTGTGTGGAGGAGAAGGATGCAAGGCTGGCATGGCTGCACTGAGAGGAGGCAGCACGTTAACACAAGAACTGGTAACACTCACAGTTGATTTTTCACTTGAGAGGGTACCTCAGGTGGCAGATTCACATCCATTTTTTTCCTTGATAGGCCTTGCCTACAGCCAGCCTCTGACTGTGCCCCTGCCTTCATTTGCGCTGTGCCTCTCTGCAGGTATGTGATACCCATGGTGTTGCCTGGTTCAAGGTATAAACAATATTTTTTCTTTTTTTTTTTTTTTTCCTAGATTATTTTTACCCCAGACCGGTTCTGCAGTCCAGTTCACTGTGCAGCTGCACAAACAACTCCACTGGTGTAACAGAAGGGCTGCCACAAGGTGAGGAACAAGTGGCCAGGGCCAGTGACGGCTAAAATCAACCTCCCTGCCAAAAGAATTGATTACAAAGCTACACCCTTAGAAACTTTAGCAGCACTGGCAAAAAAATGCCACTACAAGTGGTATTTCTTGTGCCCTGTGTTTCAGCCAGGGAAGAAAAAAAATCTGAGTTGCCAGACTTCTAAATACTGTCATTATACGCACTGAAACATGAAAAAGAGGTTGTTCGAATTCTAATGACTCGAAAAAGAACTATGCTTTGCCAGTCTGTAACCAAACCAGACACATCCTGTAAAACTCAGCAAGACTTAAATGCTATTGAAGGAGAAAACATGTTTTGGAAATTTCTTGTATCTCTTTGCTTAAATGAAAAATACACCCTCCTCCAGCATAAGAAAAATAATTTATTATTTCAGAGTAACTTCCTGCTATAAATACGACCCACAAATCCCACTAAATGCATGGAGCATGTAATAGGAAAATGCTGGAAAACTTTTAAGAGAGGGAAAGCAAACTGACCCCAGTAAATATCACCTAACTGAAGATATTTAACTGGGATGATTAAACAAGACAACAAACCGACCTTTGCTCCCGTTCACGTGCAAGGGAGAGGGAAAATCTTGGAATCCTAATTGGACTTAATGACTCCCTGAAGGCTGCCGACCATCCAGCAGCCAATGCCAGCCAGGCACCTACCCAGGTGCCTCCCTCACCCATGATAAATCTGGGTCACTGTGCCAAGTGTCAGGGTTCTTCTGATATCTCAGATTAAAGGAGTAACTACTTCACGATTACATAAACTGTACTTTAGCCCATGGATCCCCATGGTTCATGCATGCTTCATTCATACAATTATGAAGTAATATCTTGCATGCATTTTGCAAATTCTTCTACTATTTCTACCTGCCAGTACTTTCAGTGTTGTGCTGTTACAAAGTGATTGTGATTTATAGGATTTAGAAGACCAGACCCAAAAGCTGGGATGCTTGGAGGGTATCTTTGCTGCCTTTGGATCCTCAGCCAGAGAACGGAGTCAAGTCCAGCACTGCTTGTGGCACCTCTGAGTGCTATTTGCAGGTAGTTCTGCAGATCCACAGCTGAGCTGAAGATACACAGCCCATCTGCAGCATCCCCCTTCTGAAAAGGAGGGTGTGAGTCTGATGACATGGCAGGGCATCAGCAGCTGGAAGGTGGGATTGCCAAAGGGCACAGGCCACTCAAATCCAGCCTGGACATTGGAAAAAAAAATTCATTTCACTTGTAGTGAAATCTCTTACCACTCAGTGCAGTTCTGAAGTGAACTGCCTGGAAAGTCAGAATCTCCATCACTGGAGATTTTTCAGACCCTGCCACCAAAAGTCATGACTGACTTGCCAACACATTGGTACTCTGCCTTTACATTAAGTTCTGTAGTTTAACTTTCTTTGGTCAGCATTCATTATACCTACCCCATCCTCACTGGCAGAGGACTTCAGGAGAGAAGAGATTGTCCTTTGCAACAGCTGGAATGAGAAAATTCACAGGTTTTGTCCATGACAAAAATCTTAAGTGTGCAAAGACATTCTGTTTGCAGTCACATAGAACAAAAATTTATCATTTTAATATCAAACACTTTTGTTTCTCTGGCCAAGAAAGCAGAGGAGAGGTGACACAAAAGATGTTCAGAATGGACATAAAAAATCTAAAATAACACATTCCTTTTAGATTGTGTAGATTGAGGTTTCCAAAGGTCTATCCTAACAAATCCCTCCATCTGGGCAATAGAACAGTTTGCAAACCTCAGGATGAACTCAACGACTGCATTGTTTGAGCAAGATCTGGGAACTGGGTTCTTAGCCTAATGAAACACAAGTTTAGTATTAGATTAAATTATGGAATAGTCTTACATAATTTAATTTGTCCTCTGCCAGAACTGTTCTTAGAAGTGTGGCTTAGAATACCTATGTGTCTACACATCTAGTCTCACTGCACCTGATACACCCACACCTATTTCATGCCATACCTTTACTTTTACTGTACTTTGATATCGGGATGGACAACTCAAGAAGACTTCCAGCTGCATTTTCAAAACTGGTGTTGTGACAACTTCAGAGCACTGGTTGCAATATAGCAATTTTCTGAAAAACACAAAACAATGATGGAAAAACACAGAGAAATGAACAAGCTATCAGTCATAAATCAAAAGAAATAAACCCCCAATTAGTGTATTCTCTAAAATACTTTTAGTAGCAAAGCTCTGGTAGAGATTCAGTTGATAGTAGCAAATGAACTCTTCTGTTGTCAGTAACTCTCTTGGAGGACCCAAACTCTTCTGGAAAAAGATCCTCCTTTTATAATTTCTGGCAGCATGGAGAGAGGCTGCTATTTATAGTCACCTCACTTAAGCAAATATTAATCTCATAATCTCTTAAAAGTTATGGCAAAAGAAAATTTGTAGTATAGATTTGGCCAAAGTGAATTATTGACTTAGGCCCTCATTCAGCAAACGTTCAATGTTTTCAGTGCACACTTAAGTCATGCACAAAATTAAGCTCTGCTGTAAGTGCTTGTTGGAAGCACTTCTTAAACAAATATTGATACTTCATTTGTTCTCCAAATGAAGCAAAAATGTTCTTCACAGGTGAGATACTTTTTAAATTGGACTACACTACTATGTGAACATAGACACATCCTTATTTTTTGCATGACAGTATAATACAGGACACCTGATTTTGATTTTCAGCCTTTTTTGTACAACAAAGCATAAAGGGCAAATCTTATAATCTTCAGGAACATATTATCTATTTCAGTAAGATCAACTCAATTTCTCCTTATGCTTTTTGTAAGCTTTTTCAGTAGAAAGAATTCCTTCCTTCTTTCCTTTCCCTTTCCCTTTCCCTTTCCCTTTCCCTTTCCCTTTCCCTTTCCCTTTCCTTTCCTTCCCTCCCTCCCTCCCTGTGTTCCACACTCTGACTGCTCTCATCCCTTGGGCTTTTATTCCACCAGGTATCTCACACTGCAAGCACAAGCTGGCTGGGCAGCTGCAGGGGAGGCTTTCCAAAATTATGTCAGTGTGACAAAGGTTCAGCATTTCAGGTGGGAACAGGTCCTGTAGGATCAGTCTTCACATTCAGGACAGACATACTGCCAGAATTATTCAACATCCTTTTTAGAAAGGTGACTAATTTAATAGGTCTGAAATGCAACTCTTTCATACATAGATGAATTGTAGCAGAGATCGTAGTCCAGTACAAAAATGAGGTGAATTGGGGATACACAGATTAACAAGGCAAGACATACAAACACATGTACCTACTTCTAAAAGAACTTAAAATCAGACCTGTGGTTTTTGGGCATTTATTAAAAGTAATATTATAATGCAATGGGCTATGAAAACTTTATAAGCAAGATTGGTTTAAAAAATAGTATTAACTGCAAAACCAAACCATTTCATATCTACTTGTATCTTTCTTAATATATTAATGTAACCTTGCAGGTTTTATCAGTTCATCAGCAATAAAAATACTACGTCTTAGCTCTAGGAAGGAGCAAAGTGCAGCCTGTGCCTGCAGGAATCATTGCATCACCTGCTGCTGTTATGGCTACATCTACAAAACACCTGGAGTGCTCTGGAGCATGCTGACTCTCACCTGTCCTGGGGACACAGTTCCAACTTTCCATTGCCACATCTGTTGCATGTTGGCCAGGAGAAAGCAGTGCTCTCATTAACTCCAACAACAGTACCTGCAGAACATGGAATTCTTACAAAATGCTAATGTTAAGGCAGCAAACACAGTCACTCTTGGCTTCACAGCAGGTTTGAGCCTTTCTGACCCACAGCTTAAGACTCTGAGTCAGAGCAAGAATCAGCTCTTCCAACAATCTCACTCCCTTTCTCCTTTGTCCCTCCAATAAGGGATGAAAGTACAGCAGAGTGTTGCATTCTAACAATACCAGAAAGCAGATAATTGGCAATTAACTTTCCAAACAGGCTCAGTTCTTTTGGTTTGGATTTTACTGCTTTTCTGATTTGTTTTTGCTTGTTTGCTTTCTTTTTGGTCCTCTGATGTTTTCTTGGCAATAAACAGCTATAAAAATCATCAGATCGAATAGCTTGATATTGATATTTAGAAAATAGAAACCAATAAGAAGCCCCAATCCCTTCTGAAAACAACAATGCAGATTAAATTCCACTAACAATGGAGTAATTCTTAATTTATACAGATTTAAGAGAGATTAGATCTGGCTCACAGTCTTAAGTGTGTGCATAAGAAGGGAATGCCAAAGATACTTTGGACTAATAAAAAGAGCCTTGCTAGTTTTGGCAAGAAAAAATATATTCAGCATTTTATGAGAAGCCAATAAAGAGTGTATTATATTTTATGGTAACAATATGCTGAAATTATGAGCATTATTTATAGAGAAGAATATTCACCTGTAAGAATGAAATTACACTAGAATAAAACCCCACTAGTACAACAGAACTACAGACTTAAAAATCTAGCCTATGTTGAGCAGGAATCTCACAGTTCTATACCATATTTAATAGAAGAAAGCCTTGGAGACTATGGAGCATTTAAAGTGTCTGCACTGTAAGACATGATATTAATCCCTTGCTTTTCTGGTTCTCCTGGGACAAGGAGGGAGCTACACCTAAACAACAAAACTGTAATTTTCTTTGGGAATTCAAAGGACAGTAAGTCTGAAGATTTGGAAAGTTTCTTCTCAAATACAACATTTATGAACCAATTTCTAAGTGTACAACAAAACATCAGGCATTTCTCTGCAAGAATAAGATATTCTATTTAACCACTTGGACTCTTAGAGGAATAATTTTGATTCTTCAGTGTTCACGATAAACTGGGAGTTTATATGGGTATGTTTCTCTTTGAATGATGAGAATGGAGTTAAATCCAGTTGGTGGCCAGTCACCAGTGGTGCTCCCTAAGGCTCAGTATTGGGGCCAGTCCTGTTTAGTATTTTAACCAATAATCTGGATCAAGTCCACCCTCAGTGAGTTTGCAGATGACACCAAGTTGGGTGGGAGTGTTGGATCTGCTGGAGGGCAGGAAGGCTCTGCAGAGGGATCTGGACAGGCTGGATCGATGGGCTGAGGTCAGTGGTGTGAGGTTCAACAAGGCCGGGTGCCGGGTCCTGCTCTTTGGTCACAAGAACCCCAGGCAGCACCACAGGGCGAGGGAAGAGTGACTGGAAAGCAACCCAATGGAAAAGGAGCTGGGGGTGCTGGTTGACAGTGGCTAAACATGAGCCAGCTGTGCCCAGGTGGCCAGAAAGGCCAGGGGCAGCCTGGCCTGCATCAGGAGTAGTGTGGCCAGCAGGACTAAGGAAGGGATCATTGCTCTGTACTCAGCACTGGTGAGGCTGCACCTCGAGCCCAGTTCTGGGCCCTCACTCCAAGAAAGACACTGAGGTGCTGGAGTGGGCCCAGAGAAGGGAAATGGAGCTGATGAAGGGGACCTGGGGTTCTTCAGCCTAGAGAAAGGAGGCTCAGGGAGAACCTTCTTGTTCTCTGCAACCGACTGAAAGGAGTTTGTAACCAGGCAGGGATTGACCTCTTCTCCGAGGCAGTAAGTGACAGGATGAGAAGAAGTGGTCTAAAGTTATGCCAAGAGAGGTTTAGGTCAGATATTAGGAAGACTTTTTTCACTGAAAGGATGGTCAAGCATTTGAACAGCTGCCAGGGAAGTGGTGGAGTCTCCAGTCCTGTGGGTATTTAAAAGACATGCAGATGTGGCAATTGGGGATATGGTTTAGTGGTGAACTTGGCAGTGCTGGGTTAATGGTTGGACTTGATGATCTTAAAGATCCCTTTCAACCTAAATAATTCTATGATTCAATGATTTTATGATTCTTGTTCATCAAAAAGCTTTCAATTAATTTACTGAGTATGTGTCCTTCTTCATTAAAAATCATTTTAAAACCAAAACAAATCCCCTGTCTCTTTAAGCCTTTTCACTTTCTCCCAGTTGTGTGCCATATTCCAACTGCAAGATGCCAGTGCAAGTACATTTGAAGAAAATCAATCTGGATCATACTGATGTGATTATGTCTAGTGGAGAAGATTATTTTGATGATAATGTAGAGTTCCCTTGAGAAAACCACCAGACATCACTGAAGTCAGACCAGCTCAAAGCAGCAACAAGTGTAGTAACCTAGTGACAGTCTTGTGCACCCTATACGCAAAGTGATTTCTCAAGTTTAGGATGCTGGACAGCTGCACATCTTTTTCAAGACTCTAGATTTTGCTTGACATACACAAACCTTTTGGATATTTTCCCAAGATCCTTTTTTTAAATGAAAATGTTCATAGCCAAAATTCAATTTTAACCTCTAGTCTATTTTTAAGGGTTATGGCTGGCACCATTAAGAAGAGATTAATAATAGGACAACATCTGGAAAAGCAGGTCTGCCATGTGGAACACCAAGGAACGCTTTGGTTGAAACAATTAAAACATGAAGGTGTTGTTTTGGATTTTTTTCCCCAATCAGTTATCCTGATTAATGGGACAGGAAAGGCAAAAATTCAACCAAAAAAAAAGAAACCTAGATAAACTGGCCAACCCCATTTTAGTCCCACTATTAAGTGGAAAACTGAAAAAACCCCACACGCCTGAGTAAACGCTTAAATATGAAAAAATCCAACATCAAAATTCAATCACTGTTGGTGAGTCATATACTAGGCAAATAGCATTAATCAAGTAATATTCCCAGATATGATATATGGCATAGACTGAGTAGAATTTGCTCAAAGCATGACTAAGAGGAAAAACAGTTCTGTGCTGTATGAACTGCCAACATTTAAGTCATCTTGACTGCTACTATACAGTAAAAAGAGGTTAGAAATTACCTTGCAATGCATAGTGATAAGGAAATAAACCTATTAACCCTAAGATCACAGTTGAAAACCACAGATTCATCTTGCAATGAAGGATAAACTTTTCATTAGAAAACAACCACAGGTTCTCACTCATCTGTTGAAGAGCAACACACTCCATTATCCCAGAGTTGGTACGACTGGACCTTCCTGAAACAAGGATTCCTGACAAACTCATTGCATCTGCTTGGACTGAAGCATTTTCTATTTTGATGGGAAAGGAACCTCTGAAGAACATCCAGTCCAGAGTGGTACCAAGTTGCTCAGGGCCCAGCTTTAAGCGGGAGCAGAACTGGCAGAACTTCAGATGCTCCTTCCAAAGGAGCAGGAAGGCACACTCCTTCAAGAAGAGGTAGAGAAAGCCTCTGCAGCCTCCTTTTTAGGTGGGAGGATCCAATGTGCAGCATTGACCAAGAGTACAAGAAATGAGAGGATGCACAGAGAAAAAGAATGAATGAGGTAATAACTACTTCTCATTGAAAGCCAGACTAAAAACTCCCTGACTTATGAAATAAGAGACAGTGACTGAATTTTAGAGATGTGTTACTCCACCAAAAGTATATTCCTTCACCAAAAAAGTGGGTCAATGCTATTAGTTTCATTAGTTCAGCAGCAAGATGTAGGCACTAACTAATTGAAACCTAAACCAGAGAATATATCTCTTGATTGCTATTAAATTATTTCAGCGCACACAAAAGTGAGAGTTTTCATCTATATATTGCAGCAGCATAAGTATAAAGGAGGTATTTTATATTCTATGTTGGTATTCAGGTGTGGGAACATACTAATAACAGCTACCCTGCACAAATTACAGATTAAACAAGACAAGGTTGTAGGATTAATTTCTCCTTTTGTCATTCTTCTATCTGTAATACAGGACAGGTAAAGCATGACATCTCCCATGTGTGTAAAGTAAGTACTTGTTTACACAACAGATCACAAAGGTGTACTTTCTTTGCTCTGCTGGAAAAAGAAAGGACAGAGAGATGTTTCCTTTATCCTACTATGAACACTGTCAACAAGAAAAAAGAAGACAGGCACTTCTCATAATCATAAAATTAACAGCAGAGAAGTGACAATTCTTAATATAACTACTGGAGAGGTTAAAAAAAGTCAAAAAGCATTTCACACCCAGTGACAGAAATATCTTTCAGGTAGCTGTATCAATGCAAGTTGTACATAACAACCAAGGCTTTGAGTGAAATGCCTCTGGTTGTGGTGGTTTTCATTATGCACTATTCAACATTTGTCACTGCAAGGTACTCAGTAATTAATCATAGAGGCATTGCTAAGTTGTGGCTCTACCATAGCAGCAGTATGTTTAGTAAAGGTTTTGCTTGGTTTCAAACTGTCTTCTCAGTCTATTACATTACAGGTGAATAATTTGAAAACCATTTGTTGCAAACGTAATTTTAAATGCTCCAGTGAACACTTGAAGGTGTAAATGCAAAAGTGTATCAAGAATTTTCTACAAGGGCTACTGGCATAATAGAAATTAAATTAAGGAAGGAAATAGCCTTGAAGAGTTGATGGGCTTTAGGGACTTTTTCTCATAGGCACTGTACAACTGGGAGCTTTAAGAAGCTGTCTGGACAAAGCATTAGAAAACACACAGTAGGGAATGTTTCTGCATGATTTGTAAACACTAGAAAAGTCTGCAGTAAGAAATGTTTCTGCATGGTTAGTGGTAAGACCAAGATATTAGACAAAGCTATGGTTGGTAAGCAAATACTAGCCACATTATGCTAGATTATTATGGTAAAATAATAAGCTGCCCTACTGCAGCAAAGCTCCAGGGAAATCAGTCACTAACCCCTACCATTCAAGATCTGGGTAACACATCTTACGCATCTGCCTAAAAAATATTGGTATAACTCATTGTTGCCAACATCAACAAGGCTAGTGTGAACAGAAGGCTCCTGAAAGAAGACAGTGAAGGAAGGAATATAATGAAACAGATTGTGCATTAAACATTTATTCTGGGGTATGAGTGAGTGGGAGCAGAGCTTGGCCAGCAAAAGGCAAACAGAGTCCACAAAGAAGCATAAAATGTTAAATATCCTAATGACCCACAGCAATGCCATGCTTTTTTTATCCCTCCACGCTGTTTGTGCAAGAAATCAATATAAAGACACAAAAGATTAAAGTGAGCACAAATAATTAACCGCATTCATTTCAGGCAAGGCCATACAAACCTCTCAGAGCACAAACGGAGTTGGCCTGTGTTGTAGAATCCAGCTCATCGAGTCTGACAGGGCCAGTCAGCTCACTGAGGTCAGCACCAGCAGCCCAGCACAAAAGAGGCTTTTGTAATGAGAGAACAGTACGTTCAACACAAATAATCCTACCTGCCAAAAAAGACATTTCAACTCAGTACAGTAACAAGGAAAAAGGTGACCACGTTAATTGTCACGGCCAATAAAGACAACAATCTCTGCCAGCTACCAAACAGATGAATAGACTCCATCAGGTTTTCTCAATGACAAAATATTTTGCTTTCAGTGATACATGCACCACGCTCTTGTTACACTTTGCAACTCCTGAGGAGAAAAAGAAATCTGAATTTGAAGAAAGGAAATTTAAAAATCTCAACATGCCTAAAGAGAGTCTGATGCCACTCAGACTGCACTGCATCTCGCTCTCTTGGTAATAATAAGCTTGGACACCAAGGTGCCCAGGTGAATCTTTGCTTCAAAGATTACAAAGAGTAGGTGCATGCAATGCTTTAATCTCCAGAGCAGAGATTTTTGCTTCAGGACACACAGCCTTTTGAACAGCTTTGTACTTCCAGTTCACTTACATTCTGGAACTGACTGAAGGTGCGAGATGTGAACTAGCTCTGCAGCCACCATAGAGAACCAAACTTGAACCTCAGAAAAGAGTGACTAAAAAGTAAAGCGAACAACCATAATTTCATGATCTGTATGGGAGTGAAGGCTCACAGCTAAGATGGTTTAGGAGAGCTTGTAAAATTTCTCCAAGGACATGCAAATTTCTTAATATTTTTGAGCCTTCTGTCAGCTCACAAATTTGATTGACACTGGTCATCAGATTCAACAGTCATCAGAGAAGATTGACAGTAACACTGGTGAACCTAAAACAACATCACTGAATTTCTCCTTCTCTTTTGAGATCAAGCTGAAAACACAGAAAAAGAAACCTTACAAGAAAGCTGAAATTACAATTCCTTTCAAATTTCTCATCCCAAAGTTTCAGAGTCTCATTTTCATCTGATAATGAAAGTGACCTCTCTGGAGGTCACAAACTGCGGTGTCAGAGATAAGAGTGCTGTTTCTGGGGGACTCCAACTCCTTCCAAACCACATGCACAGCTTACCATTTCCCCACAGAGCATCCTTGAAGAAGACAAGTTGAGAGCCAGCACTGAGGGCTTCTATGATTTCCATACTGAGAACACACGATGCAGTGACTGACACAGCAACAACTTTTGGAATCCCATGAACCACATTTTGCAGCGTGGAGTCAGTCACAAACAACAACATTTCTCTTTGATCTATAGGAACACTGTGTTTTGACTGTGATTAGGAAAAAAAAAGATACAAATTTGGAATGCAATTGTTAATTTTTTTAGTAGAAGGAAAGACTAAACATGTTCGTATTTAAATAACTCATAAAATTGACAGAAATTATTACAGTTAGGGCTTGTACAGGACAATGAGTCAAAGGTTTACTAGAATTTTTTTGGTATTCCTTACTTCAGATACAAACCTTAAAACCTCTACCTTAAATTAACTTTCTGAGG
>VZUA01040077.1:7663-23543 GCA_013401035.1 Horornis vulcanius
TTAAATGCTATCATAAAAAATAAGAAAAGCAAATTAAGCTATCAAACTATCATTCTCCAGTGTGTTAACAGCTAGCACACAAGGAAAAGAAACCCAAAACCTTTTATTTACAGGACTGAGGCAGGAATCTGGAGCATGTCTCTAATAGGAGGGATCAGGTGCAATCAATTACTCTGCCCCTACCAGCCAGAAGGGAGGTGCCTTCATTGCACCGATGGGAGCTCCTTTACCTCCTTGACAGGCCCAGCTCCAAAAGCCCTGGAAGGGACAACAAGGCTCTTTGGTTTTCTGTGTCCAGGTCAGCTTTTCCAACCATCAGGGTAACATTAAAAGCAAGTGAGATGGATGTTAGATTAATGAACTTCCTTACAACTCTTAGAGAGGGTGTTTTCCATTAGCAAATTTCCCTGAGATCCTGATTTCGTATGTAATCTTGATTACAAGTAATTTCTCCAATGCCTCCAAAAATCCTTTCCAACAGTAATAAATAATATGTGTTTGATATACCCAGAATGCAGACAGAGACAGCAAGTTTCATAGCACTGATTTCCAGGTGCAAATGGAACTCTGTGGCTTAGGATATTTTACTCCAAGAATTTGCTCTGTGTGCATTTAATCTCAAAAACTATAAACGGAGACCTGGAAAAAATGCAAAACTTGTTAAATTCTAATAAAAAAGGCCAATATTGATCAGTTTCCTTTGGTATTCTTGATCACAAAAAGTCTTCAGAAACTCACGTTATGAGAAACATTTTGGTGCTAGAGAAGAGCTTGGGTTCTCACCCGGATGTGCATCCAGGAATAGGCATAATAGAGAAAGTTAAACAAAACATTTCAATTTCAGTCAGACTTTTCTTGCTTTGGTGAGTTTCAATCACAGAATTAATATTTTTTGTGGTAGATTTTGTGGATTTTAATAGTCTAAGGGTTTAAGCCACTAGAAGTAAGTCATATATACACAAAAAATTTCGAATCAAGGACTCGATAGACAAAAAAAAAAATCCAACTTAGTTCAAAATGCTAACATCACTCCATAATTAACTTTGTTGTCCTTTTTAAACCCTGCCATTAATGGAACCATAGAAAGATGTGTATATATGTTGCAGCATAATGGACTTTTAGAAATTAAGTCATTTAATGAACAGAAACTCCAGATAAATACTTTACATTAGGCATTTAGGACTTGGTTTGCTAATTAAAACAGATAATAAATATGTTCACTTGAAAGCCATCCCATATGATTTCTTGTCTCAAGTCAATGGTTTCTATTATTTCTGCGCTCTAAAGCAAAATCATATTTATCATAACTAATTATCCAGATAATTCCTTGAAATGGTTCTTTCATTTAATTATCCTGTAACTCTGGGTCTTCTGTAACTAACAAGAAGCAAGCTCAAGAAGCAGACAATAACTTGCAATCCATACTATCAAAGCTGCTCATATCCAAGTCTTTGATAAGGAAACATTATATTTAATAACTGGCTGCCTCAAGAAGAGGCCCACTGTGCAAGCATTTTAAAGCTGTCATTTCCAGTGGCCCGTGTTTGTTTGAATACTTCTTTATCACTGATTTTACTGGCAGTTGCTTTCTTCTATTTGATGCAGCATTCTCTGCTTGTCCTGACACACAAATTTTTCGTATAGATCAGACAGATTTATAGACCTTGCATACTGTGTAGGGCACAGAATGCTACACAGAAAACATTTTAGGCTGATTAATGGGTTTGTGCACCACATTAAAAACGTCTTGTTTTTCTCCTGCTTCTTTTACCTCAGTCCCTTCAGGTAAGTTAATCTTGCCCTTCATATCATATTTGTCTCGAGGTGCCTATTTTCTTCATTTATCCTCTTTTCCCTGCTTCACTGCTCACTTGCCTTTCTCTCAGAATGCACTGGGAGGTCTGTGCTGCAGGTGGTTTATTCTGCTCCCTCTGTGCTGCCGCCAGGGAACGCAGATACAGCCTGCTCTAGACCTGGGGAGCAGCCAGCTCTCAGGTCAAGGCTCTGTGCAGCCATGTGAAGCAGCACACATTAACCAGCAGGAAACTCACAGGGCTTCTCAGCTGCACCCTGACACGGGGCAGAGGAGAGAGGGTGGGATGGACATTACAGCAGAGACTTCTGGAGCAAACAGAGGTGCATAAAAACCCTCAAGGCACTGCTAGAGCTACAGCACAGCCAAAAGAAGCTACAGACTGTTCATAAGGCACATAAAACCTGGCACAGACAAGTCACAGGTCTCACAGTAACCCATAACAAAGTTATAAAATTTCACCTGGTACTATCCATAGGCACTGATGCTATCACTTTTCCCCAGTACTCCAAAACAGCAGTTTGGCCCCCATTTTTATTCCATCCCTAAGGTATGTGTGCTCACGTCAGTTTTCAGTTTGAGCTGTAACACAAAGGTAACTCCTTCCCAGGCACAGGAGATAGTCTAGATTTGTACAAGCACAGAGAGGAAAGTTTTACCTTTCCTAAAGAAATGTAATGTATCGAGTGTTTTTATCAGCCTAGAACTTTCTAATTGCCACCTGAGGCCCATCTGTTTATTTAAAAGTCTCCTGGGATACTGCTGGCTCGAATATCATTGATCACACACACACACATACATGCATCCATAGCCTCATGATATCACCCTTTGCTTGCAAGAGATCAAGACCAACCAGAGTGTAAATTAACTCTGTCAATGCTGTTCCTATACCCTGTGTGCTGTGCCACCCTTTTACACTTAAAATCAATGGCACAAAAGGCTGCCATCAAGAGCAGAGCTGGTATGCCCCAGGGGGTCTGCTGTGAAAATCCAACACTAGTCAATGAAACCCTGTTAGTTCACTGCTTCAGTTTACATCTACTGATGCCAAAAAGAAGTAGCCATGTTGCTTTTTGCTACATAGTAAAGTGCAATGGCCGGGGTGAGAGCTGATAACCTGATGGAAATAGGAAAACATTGTTCAGAACACAAAAGTTACTGACAAATTCCAGAGAGCAGACGCAGCAACAGAGAGGATATTTTTGCTCATGTTGCAGTAAAGAATGGGTACTTCGACTGCCTTCTGCTTTTTATAGGTTGCCTTAAATTTCCCAGTGTGCTATGTAAGAGAGTTGTTTGCAAAGCAAGTGAGTCTAATGCTTAAATCAGAGAGATCACAGTGACTTGTTGGGATTAATCTGTTTTGTACTGGGCCAGTCTTCTGGTGTACTCTTTCCAAGTACAGAGTGTAATCATGTCAAGAAGCACTTTGCTGTTAGACTGTGCTCCTGCTCAGTGCAAGAGCCTTTGTGGGCCCTTTCCCTTGTTCTTCCTACGAGAGTTGCCTGTTGGAAAGGGGACTGAGACCTGTGGTGAGACATGTCTCAGGGAAAGACAAGTATTTTGTCTATCTACATACTCCTAGCAAATATGTCAGATAGGACTGGAAAAAAAAGAAGGCCCATCATCAAATAAACAGAAGACCTTTATCCACACTGTGCTAGGCTGAAGCTAGCTCCAAAAGAGACAGAAGACATCTGTATCTCAGGCTGCCAGGGACAGCCAGGTCTCTACCTTCTCCTGCTTGGCATCAAGGACACTGCAAGAGCCATGACCACTGTCAGCACTGAATTGCTATCCTCTCTTCTTTTGCTCTGGCCAAAAAGCAGAAAGAAGCAGATTGCTAACAAGACAGCCCATGTCGAGTGGAGATCCTAAGGAACCAGGAACCAAGTGCCACTGTACTGGGAAAAGTCCCATAAGGCATGGCTGAGATATCTGAAAAGCTGGAGCTTATCTCCTCTCTTGGGGAATAAATAGCCCAAGAAGAGACAGAGGGTTGGCCCAAGGCTGTCTGCATTTAGAAAATAGATATTTGACAGGGAGAAGTGAAAATCAGAAGAGAAAACTCAAAGCCCCAGCTGACGGCCCAAACCTTCATCCCCACCACCATGAGGCACTTGAGCACCAGGGCTAAGGAAGCCTGCAGCAGAGATGGCTGGATTGGTGCCTCAACTTCCCTGCTGGCCACTGGAGAGTCCCAGAGAGCTGAGCCAAGAGGTGCAGCTCCAGCCTCCCTGCAGTGCCTGCTGCTGGCTCCACTCATTGCCTGTACTCTCCCAGACCTGCACCTTCCACTTACAGGGTTGTGCCTCCTTCCTCCAGGGTGGCACCAACCCCCATCCTACAGCAGTGCCTAAGCAATCACTTTGACCATAGCAGAAAAACCTGCACCTTCCTCACAGCACCGGGGTTTCATTCCTGAGTGCTAGCACTGCCCCAGCCTGCACTGGGTTAAGCTGTGTTGAATCTGTGGTTTCCCTTTGATCCAACTGTACCATGCATGAAGTTCAGACACTTTTTCTCCTTCAGCTTAGTGACTCCTTGCAGAAGCTCCTCCAACTCCACCAACAGCTCCTCTTCACCAGCTTTATTTTAGCTCAGTACCATTGATAAGCAGCCCTCAGCCAGCTGCACTAAGGACCTTTCTAATTCTTGCTTAACACAGTCAGCACTACTGCAGGGGTGTGGCCACCACACAGAAGCAAGTACACCAGACCTCCACAGATATCAACCAGTACCAAAACATCCACCGGCTGACCCCACTGCAAATGTCAAAAGATTTTGCCTCTTTCTCCAGTTATTAAGTGGTGCAACCTTCTGATTTAGAGCATTGTAGTAACTGGGATATACTCAGGACTACAATTCTGCTTAACCTAAGGTTGCGAACTAGAACTCGTCAGACTATGAACAGTCCTTGCTTGTTGTCTTTGAATAATTCAATGACAAAAAATTTTGCACAGAAGACAATTCAAGGACAGAGTAAAATACATGAATATTTCACATTTAAATCAAGGCTTTCAAAATTGTTCTGTCTATTATACTGTATCCGTATTTTCTACACACCTGGATACCTGTGCAAAAACATGGACTAAATATTTCATGGGACAGTACCCTGCTAAATTTCGTATCCAGATCTAAAAAATTAATTCTTGACCTGCAGTGGGTCAATATAACTCCTTGCTCTAAGGAACTCTATCTACAGACAGGAAAATTAATCTCCAGTAGTTTTATAAGTGAATTCTGCTCCTGTATGATTAAAATGCATTTTCTCCTAAAATTGACTGCATGGTAGTTTTTACCAGAGCTAACCAATCTTAAATCTTGTTGGACTTTGTGATTCTTCTAAAGCAAATCAGCGAAGCCACCTCTTTGTCACTTCATTAATAACAAATATAGTCATTAGAAGTGACCATATGTTCCTGCAGTAGCCAGTGTTATTAATTCCCAGCAGGGGATGCTTTTTTCTCCTAAAAAAAAGACACTAACTTCAAAGACCTTTTGACCAAACCAAGATCTTCTCCACTGTATAGAAACAGCTAAAGTTTCTCTAAAGTTTCTACAAGAGGAACAAAGGAGAAATGCAGAAAACAAACCACATACCAAGACTATCTTTTTATTATATTTCATCTGTCTACTGAGCTGACTGGAAGGGCCTCCACCAGTGTCCTTGCCTACTTGTGCTACCTCATTCCTTCAGTAAGGATGGATGGCCAGTGGCACCTTTGTTGTGCTTAGCAGAGCTTTGCATGCTGGCAGGTGGTTATTTATACACACAATGCCTTCAGCAGTGGTGCTGTAGTAGAGCCCATGTGCAGCAACAATTCCAGACAGCTCCGGGGCTCTGGCAGGTGCAGCGTGCCCTTCCCTCCCAGGAGGCAGGAGCTGTGGAGAGCATACTATGTTAGCCCTCCAAAGTCTTCATTAGCTCTCTATTCATCTCAGCAGCCAGCCCGGGATGCAGACACAGTGCTACAAAGCTCTCCAACGTTTGCACGTGAGCTCTCCTTTGTATCAGCGACATCATCAGTCTTGAGAGCCTGGAAGTTTCCCATGGGGGTCAAAAGAGCTCAGTTTTGAGTTTTCTCTTGGATCACTTCCAGCTGTTGAGCGGGTTCTTCTGGTCCCAAGGCATGTTAAGAAGCCTACCAGACCTTTTTGTCTGGGAGGATGAGGATCTCAGAGCTGCTAGGTCAACAGCCACTTTGCACACTGCTGCCATTTAACCTTTTATCTGCATGCATTCTAAAACACCAAATATAAATACAGGGAGCATCCACACGCATAAGGAATAAGATCGTTCTCATTTTCATTTGTCTTTTCAGATGGAATTTTGCTTCATCACAACAAATTAATTTGCTAATACATTTTCCCTTAGGGCACGTGTTTTTCCTTCATTGAATTGATTATCAAAATTTTTTATCTTTTAAGACCCACGCCCCAACATGAGCAAGGCCCTGATTTATTATTATTAAGTGCTCTGAATTTTATGCCTTTGTAAAATGGACACGCTGTGGATATAACTTGGATATGTTGTTAGTTCACTAGCAACGAAGCTGTGGATGTCACAAGCAGTTTGCATTATTTTTGTCATTGCAGAACTTGCTGTTCCCATAAAGCTAACCAGTGCAGCAATTGCCCTCTTCTGTGTAAATACATTTGAAGAACCCTTCCTACTAGGCTGTGGAGAGAAAAAATATTTTCTCCTCTGACAGTGAGAAGGAAAGAGGCAGGATTCATGGAGCTGTAGAGGGGGAAAAGGAAAAATTCTTTCCCTAAATAAAGGGATTTATTTGTTTTCTTTGTCTTTACGTGTGGCACTTGAGTTAGCTGTTTATTCTCCCCTGAATTTTATTTCTGACTTTGCAAAATGGTAAATCTAATGTTGAATTGTAAATCTAAAGCTCTTTACTCTGTACCTCAGAGGGCTGAGGGGAAGATGACCCAAATAATGTGTATTCAGAACAGCACTCTCAGTACCAAGCTGTGAATGAATGAGTTCAGGTAATGAGAAGAGGAAAAATTGCTTTAATGCAGTCTGGTCCAGATGCATGCCAGCTTAATCCAGCTGACCTAGCAAGACATACTTTTTGGAATAGTAAAAATAGCCAGAGGATCCCTTAGCTTTTGCAGAAATAAGGAGAAAAGTGGGCATTAAACACTCACCAAATCACAACCCTTGGCAGTTATTTACTATTGCAAATGTGGGAGGGTACCTCACACAGAGCTATGTATAAAGATAAGAAATGGTGGCTTTCTGTAAAAGAGCAGCCCTGGACTGAGGCCCTCCTGACAAGAACCACCACTGCTGTCTGAACTCAGTTTACACCGTGCACACATGCATACAGAGTTGCCATCCAGCCAGAGGTCTGCCTGCAGGAGTGGCTGTGAGCTGATACATGGGCTGGTTTTTGCTCTCAGAGCGGCAAAAGCAAGCAGCAGTGGAACTGAGATGTGCCAGAGACCCAGCATGCCTGCAAAACCCAACCCCAGGAATAGGGGAAGACAATTTCTTTGAACTCTGTGGTCAGCTTTTACACAGTTTTGCAATAAACTTTCTCCCCATCACATTCAATTCACTTCTTTCAAAACTGAGAAACAAGGAGGTGTCCTACCACGACTCAGTTAACACCTGTACACTCCATGGCTTGCAGTGCAGTGCTGTACAATGGACAAAATGTCTACTGCAAATCAAGTTACAGCAGTGCACTTGGATACAAGCTTAAAACAGCATACTCACTATTTACTCCCCTGGCATTCTGACTTCATGTTCCTAAGGCACTAAATTTAATCAGAGAAAACAAACACCAACATTTCCTCATATTGTGTTCAAAATAATTTCATTAATTCTCACATCAGAAACAGCATGTACCTTCCCTTTCAAGCTGGTTTTACCTATTTCTTCCTGATTTGAGTAGAGGTAAGAGCTTTGAGCAAATAATTTAGGATTAAAAATTCAAGATCTGTCTCAATTGAGTAAATCAATAGGTATCTCACAGAAGCACTGCCATTTACCTGTAGTGCAAGTAGCCCAGCCACAGACTTTTTCAGAAACTGTTTCTCAGATATTTGTCATTCCTCTGTAATCCACCTGTGCCCCACCAGGGGTTTCATATCTCAAATACTTCAGTTGTACCTATTTTATCTGTGACAAAGGTTCAAGGCCAGTTTACACAAGGAGCTGTGCTTTTGTTCAATTCCTACTTTGACAGTTCACTTTTCATGAGCATGTGATCTGTACAATACAACTGAACAGTAAAAAAGAATTGCCTTAGGAGCTGTGAGTTTAGCCAGCTATGAGTATGACAGAGTAAAAATTTTCCCTCTTGTTACTCCTGATCAAAACAATAAAAACAATAAAAAAACTTCAGCATCTTCTGATGCATTTCCCTACCTGTCTTAGAGGTTTAAGACAATTTGTTTCAAGTTCTTCTGATGTTCCTTCCAGGTCATGCTGGACTTTTTTTTCTGGCAACAGTTTGACCCAATGTCCCCAGTTTTTCTGCCAGCTTCTGGCAGTCTCAGTCAGAAGTGTTCTCACATAGTGTCCATTTACAATCAATCAGGCACGAACTGTGTCCACTGCTTGCTTATAGCTTTGCTGTTAAATCCATTGAATGGTGGACCTCCTGCTGCTGTGAAATCTGACAAGTTGTCTTCCAGTGTCTGGAATCTGTGAAATGTAAGAATAATAATATCAACAAGAATAATAACAACAAATTCATCCTGACTAATTACTTTTTTTCTCCAGCTGCAGTTTTCTTTGACCTCCTCCAGAAAACTTCAGCATATCCTAGCTAGCACACTGAAATGCCCTTCCTGGAGTCACTGCCCCTCTCAAGGCACTCCTGTGGCTGATTTATCCACACCACTGAGGCAGGTGCCCAGGTGTGTAGACAAGGTGAGCAGTAAGGGCTGGATCTGCCTCAAGGAGCCAGAAGCAGCAGCTGTCCACAGCAGTCCTGCTTGACTTAAGTTGAACCCCCAATCAAACACATATTACAAAATTGCCTCTGTTGGCAGAGAGGCAAATTGCAAACTTTTTATTCATTTGAAGTGATTTCAGGGCTCCTTGGGAAGATGTCTAATTATTGATATTCTACCTAATGTGGGAAGAGCAAATTTGTGAGGGTCCCATTGAGGAAGCCTGCAGGAAAATTTGTGCTTTCCTTATCTTTCCTTGTCAGAGATGTCAATTTGCATGTTTGTATTGTGATTCTCTTCTTTATTTTCCTTAGGCTTTCCATGATTAAGAAAGAAAGGCTAATCTCTGAGTAAAAAAAAAAAAAAATTAAAAATAAGAAACCAANAAAAAAAATAAAAAATTAAAAATAAGAAACCAAAAATACAATTCTGAATCCAACTATTATAAGAAAAAGCTGGGAAACTGATGCTCATTTGAACAATAAGCACCCAAACAGCAGAATGCATTTGAGTTAGCTGAGCTGCAGAATTAAAAAACCCAGGGTTCCCTGCAGTCCCATTCTCATAGGAACTCCAGTTGAAGCTTTTCCCGCATTTGTGACACTTCTCATTTTTATTCCTGCTTCTTCCCCTGGTCTGTTCACTCCCTGGAGTCTAATTAGGGTTGAGCTCAGTCTGAGGCTTTCCATCTACTCATTGCCTGGCAAGTTGTAGGAAGTTAATATCCCCAACTTCTTTGTGAAACATGATCAATAGATTATTATGGAAGAAAGGCCAAACAACCACACAAATTCTTATTCACCCAGAGCATGACCATACTACCTTGCCTCCCTTTCAAATGCTAGGAGAAAAAAAAAAAAACAAAAAACAAAAAAAAAACCAAAACAAACAAAACAAAACAAAAAACAAAAACAAAAAAGGAGCTGCTGCTTTTGTTTTGAGCATTATGAGTGCCTGTGCTGAGCTGGGAGTGGATGAGGCTGGCATTCAGGGGCAGCATTTTGAAAAAGCGAGGAAAACTCAAAGGCTCTCCTATTGTCTGCAAGTAGGAAAGAAGGGTACTGGGTGGAAGGGAATGCATGCCTGTTCAGCTGGGTAAGGGATACAATTAACCTCTAGTCTTTGGCTAGCTTTTTAATTGTTCCTTAGATAGCTCATCTGTGTGAACTTGCAATGGAAAAAACCCATCCTAAGAGTGTCACAGGCAGATGTGCGTGCTATGCAGCCATAACTCCTCAAGGAACTCAGACATCATTTCAGGAGCTGAGCAGGGGAGGGAGGAGGGTACATTCATCAACCAGGGAGGCCAATATCTTGAAACAGATCCTTTTATGTTTTCCATAGCTGTAGATGAGTTGTTTAGATTACAAAAACACAGTAAGAGCAAACAGTGCAAGTATCACCTTTGAATGTGCCTCAGCAATTCAGAAATGGCTGCTGTCTTCCCACACCCAGAAGAGCAGTGGGATGAGTGTGCTCAGGAGAAACAGTGCTGAATT
Source organism: Horornis vulcanius (assembly GCA_013401035.1). Lineage (NCBI taxonomy): Eukaryota > Metazoa > Chordata > Aves > Passeriformes > Scotocercidae > Horornis > Horornis vulcanius. Next base: position 17,900 of record VZUA01040077.1, read on the forward strand.
CTGTAGCTGCACACACCTCCTGAACCTGTGCATCTCCTCCAGAGCACACCTGAAAAGCTGTGCCATAATACATTCACGATAAGCAGCTGCTGGGTGAGCTTGTCTCTGCTGCTCCCCTGCCACCTCCTTGCCCTGAGCAGCAAGGCACGTGTTACTCCGCCTGCCTTCCACTCCAGCAGCTATTTTATAAATTCTTCACTCTGCATTAGCCTATTGGTTTATTTACTAGAAGTCAAGAATACATTTACAACATCCCTCTCTATGAAGCATTCTTTAAGAGAGCTTCCATACTAATTAAGTTAAATGCGATAATGACACCCCGTTGATGGAACTGAAGCTAATGATAATGATGCCATACATTTAGTTGCAAGCACCTACTCAGTTAAATGAATGGGTCTATTGTTTTAACAGCACTAAGTCCCACAGCCTGGGAGACCACAGGAGAGAAAACAAAATATGTTACAATGCAATTGCTTTGCAGGGCAATAAATAGGTTTGAAATGCACTATTTTGGCTTCGATGAACATGTGTCCAATCAATCACCCTGTCCTGGTATACAGAGATATGTACTAGTGGAAATATGGTGATTTCTAAAACTGGAATCATGAAAAATTGATGCCTTTTTAATCAAATGAACACACATTTGCTCTGTCCAGAATATATTTATTTGAACTACAATAGGTACTTGGAAAAAGTGTTTCTTTCAAAATTGTTTGAAAATCAATAATACTCCCCAACCTCTGCTGATCAGATATCAGACCTTTTTTCAGACTATAAATGTGCACTTATGACTGAGTGCAAAACAATCTGAGTGATATTTCAATTCTTCATTGATTTTACACCCCAAGACTTCCCTGCCTTTTTTCTCCAAATACTCTCCCACCAATACAGTAACATTTTGCTGTAGTCCACCCAGATTTGCCTTTTTGAAAACATCTTCACATAAGGTTTAAAATGAGAGGTCTTTTTTGTTTGTTGGGTTTTTTCTTTCAAATTAAAGTGTGTCTGTAGTAATGTTCTGAACAAATGATAGGGTTACTCTTTATACCTGCAACAGTCAGATGTGTCTCTTAACAGCTTTCTTCTTTGCTCTTTCTTCCATGATTAAAGAAATATTAGAAGCATTCATCTTCTCAAAAATAATTTTCTAGAGCATAGACGCTCACAGTTACAGACACCATTATCCTCAGAAGGCAGCTAGGAACTGTGGCAGCTACCCCACAGCCACACACCTCCCTTCCTCCCTTTCTGTGAGATGAGGACCATGCCATCCCCTGCAAGCTTTTCCTAAGTGGCTGCCTTGAGATTACCTCTCTCAAAACATCACTGCCTGAGGAACTTTCTCACCCATTCCTGTGGTGGGTGAAGTCCCAGGCTAAACAGGGGCACGCCTCATCCTCCAGCAGTGCTGTTCCCTCACACACCAGCAGCTGGGAGCCACACTCACCCAGACCCAGCATCCCAGACACCACTGGGGACGGAGAGCAGCTCAGCCCAGGAGCTGGACAGCTCCAGTCTTCCCTGTCCACTGTGGCTACACCTGCTATCTCAGGGCAGACCATGCAAACAAGGGATCGCAGCTAACTGCACCGAGTAATAATAATTCCAATACTTCCAACGGCGCAATTTGGTCTGGAGGACAGTTCAGCTACTTGTGTTTCAGCCACGAGCTCTGCTATGTTATTCTTTCTGTCTGCTTCCTACCCCTCTCTGGCTAAAAGCATTTTTTCAGGGTAACCTGCTCTTCTGATCACACATTTGATTTTGTAAGACTAACAAAATATCTTGCAAGTAATTCACAGACCAACTCATTGTTGCTCACATTTATGTGCAATTAATTTCTGGCCCAAAGATAAACTACTACTTTTGATTCATTCCTGTAAACTCTCATGCACATCCTTAGCTTGACATCCATAAACACTTTCATTGAAATCAACACAATTCAGATGCATAAATTTAGAGCATATCCATATGTGACTGCAAGACTTTGGCCTGTTTCTGCTGACATTTCGTGTCTACTGAACCCCTATGACTTGGCATATTTAGAAAACATCTGCTGTAGTTAACAGAGTACATACTCCTATTTTTCCCATCTTTTGTTTTTATGTTCACCCTCAAAGACATGACAGCATTGAGTGTAAATGGCAGCAATATGCTGTGTGTATGCAGAGCCTAATAGATTCCAACTCAGACTGATATATATGGGAAACTGAACTAATACATTTTTAAACCCATAAGATGTGTAGATGTCATCTATAGCCTTGTAAATTACAAACTTTTACTGCTTTATTTTTACAGTTGATGATTGTAAAATATAAAATTTTGCATTATCACCATGTAATAGCACAAGCTTTAGAAACAGTGCTACAGAAGGGAGCATATATATAAAAGACAGAGTATTCAAGGGAGTCTTATAATGCAATTTTAAGCTCTACAGCTGACTATATAATAAAACTGTAAAGCCAGATATGAAACAATGTTTGCTAATAACAGAAAAGTGAAAACTTTATTAAATTTCTGGGGCTTCGAAAACCATCAGTGAAAAAAACAGATGCAAAGAGGACATTTAATTAAGGATAAAGACTGTTTGAGTCATGCTGGGGCATCTGGTCACCCTACATTAAACTGAACGTGACAGTGAATAATAAAGTATGTAAGAATGACATTAAAATAACTGAAAGGCAGCTTTGCAAGCTGATATGAGTAAGGCAGTCTTGAGTTAAGGTCCCTGGTCCTCACTGTAAATCACCCTCCTGTGACTGAATCACATCACAGCTACACTCAGTGACACTATTTTTAAGGCCAGGACAAGATTGGAGACACAAAGACACCAGAAAAGACATCCAAATTTTGCAGAGGCTAAATGGGGCTGCACTGCCTTGTAGAGCTGTTTGAGCCTAGCAGCTTCTCCTGCTCCTGGCTTTCCAGCATGACAGGTGTGGCACACGCTGCCCTCGAGGCCCTGAGCTACCCAGTGCCCAGTGCAAGATCCAAAACCTCCTGTCTGATCCCAGCCCAGGGCATGAGATGGGAGACAGCAGTAACTGTGATTTTAAGAGTTACTCTCTTCATGGTGCTCCCCAGTACTTCACTGCAGAGATTTTGTTCCTACCACCACCTTCCAGTAACAAGCCCTAAAAGAGGGAGGGAGGGAGGGAGGATCACAGGAAGCACAAAGAGCAGAAAACAAACTAACTAACTAACAAACATAGTAAACTCCTCTGTCTTTTAGCCAACTTTTCACATTTGAATCCGTGCTGAATCTCATTATAAAGATTTTTTGATCCCAGAAGTTAATACCTACCAAATTCATGCCAGGTCAAAGTCTTGAAGATATTATGTTCCTTAGAATGTAAAGAAACAAGAAACAAGTGAGAAACAAGAGAGCCACAACTCACATCTCTCAAAGGGCACGCTGAGGTGGAGAGAAAAATGCTGCAGTCACCCAAACTCTGCAAACAGCTTCAGCCACAGTTTGTGCCTTATTGAGCACATCTGCATGGCCACAGTTTTTATCTCAAATGGACATCTCCCCATCTGAACATCTCTCCTCACAGTATTCTCCTAAGGAGACTTCATGGTATCCAAAAGGGGTGACCTTGTACTGCTGCTTTAGGATAAAATTCAATTAAAATCTCTGTCAGCCAAGAGAGGCCCACAGAGAGCCAGGCTTCGTTAATTCCCATGCTCTCAGCCCTGTACTGTGCTAAACCAGAAGTGGTTTTATTCTTCCAATTTCTTTGGTGCATATGCTAATTTTTGCTCTCCATTAAAAATTTCACCAGCCAGGGTTGGTCCCCCTCCCTCCAGCTCATCAAAAGAGGACCCTCCTGAAATGTGATGATCTTTTTCCAAACCTACTGAAAAATGTGTTGCAAATTATTTTGAGACACAGGGGAGCCCTACAGCTTTGTGGTTTGTACTTGTTAAGGCTTCATGTACAGCACCATCTTTTCCAGAGCAAAATTGGGGATGAGAGGCAAAGTCATTCCAGAGATGCCAGTCATGCCAACCTCCACCCTTGCACCCCCACCAAGTGGATTCTACTTTTGCCCGGAATGAGGTGGAAGATCAAAACATCATTTTGTCGCTGGGCCAGGGAGGAATTATCCCTCTTACTTAACATCACCTTCTTGGAAGAATTAGAATCAGAGAAGAAAAACAAAAAGCAAGGAAAAAGAAGTGTTGATCTGTGCAACCCTAAATCTGGTATTGGCTCACTTTCTCAGTAATTCCTGTAGGAATTTGCTTTCTGTTTTCAGAGTGTGGCTTGACCATACCTTCTCTGCAACAGCATTCAGTTTCTTACATTTGGACTTGTCTCCAACAACAACTTGTCTCCAGCATCTGGAGCAGTATGTGCCAAACTTGGTACCATGCAACCTTCTAGACAAACATTACCTCACATGCACACACGGGCCTTTCACAGCAGCTCCTCCCTCTACCACTCCCCCCACTAATCTGTTCTAGAAGACTGGTACTCCAACTTGTTTTTTCCTTTTTTAAATATGCCATGCACATGGAAGATGAATAGAAAAACAGTAGAATTTGAGTAAAGAGGCAGAGGCAACAGCATGAAGGGTTCTGAAGAGATAGGAGATCAAAAAAAGGTTTAATTCCCACATGCCTTAAAGGTCTATTCCTATATACAATAGGCTTATCATATCTGGAATTACTTTGCACGGGAGCTCAGCGTGTGTGTGCTTTTATCAGCTGCCTTCCAAAAGTGCATGCCTTCAGGAAGGACAGCCTGGAACAGGCAGGAGAGCTGGGCACCCAGAGCTGGCTGCTGTTGCTGGGAGCAGAAAGTCCTGCCTTACTGGCACTCAGCTCTCAGACATTCAAGTGTGAGGTTTTGAAAACAAACACACTTGAGATGAAATACACACACACACACACACACACACACACACACACATATATGTGGAATTAGGTGTCCCTGGGACCATGGGATGGTCATGACAAGCATTTGCATCCCAGTGCCCTGAACCCTGTGTTATCATTACCCCAACCAGGGTATCTTCCTTTTCCTCATGGGAGCTCCCTCTAGTCAGGGGTCCTCCAGCAGAGACAGAAAAGGGGAGATAGAGCTCATGGAAATGCAGCAATTATCCTATACAGTGAGAGTTTTTTCCTCCCTCCTCTCTGCTAGCAGTGGTTCTTCAACTCATGTTGAAAGAGCTCAATAAAAGTTGTCTCAAAACATCCTTACCAAGGTGCCCTCTAAATGAGAAAGTGAAATGGGAAATTAAAAAAAAAAAAAAAAAAAAGGGTACAGGAACAATTTCAAATATCTGCTCTCTTGAAAGCATCTCTCTTATTTTCTGGCTATCCCATCCTTTTAGGGCCCCATCCTTTGGGAAAAGCCATGCCTCATGAGATGCTGCATCCCAGGCAGCCATAAATATATTACATTTTCAAGGAAGTATCAGTGGGTTTAGGACAGTCTGGCTCATGATATTTTAGTATCTTCTCTTTGACAATATTGCCCAAAACCAGGACACTGTTGTCAATATTTCACAAGTATTCATGAGAGAAATAAAAGCAAGAAACTATATATCTGTTTTATCTTCAAAAATGGGAAAAGCTACAGGAATATTGAAGTTTAAACAAGTATTGCAGACATCAAAATCTATGCTAAGAC
>VZUA01040084.1:7249-17409 GCA_013401035.1 Horornis vulcanius
GCTGACAAAGCTAGTGCCAACTGTTTGGGATGTATTTAAGGAATAATAGAAATTCGAGACTTTTGTCCTCAGCTCAAGCTCTTTTTTCAATGAGGTGTCACATCCCTTCCCTTCTCACACAGATTTTTCTCATTAAAAATCCTTGATTTTTGCTGATTGGAAAAAAACCCACAGCTCTGCTCCTGTACAGAGGGGAACACTGCTGGATTTCAGTAGCAGAAGAGTAGGGGATGGCAAAAAAGTAGGAGTGACTGCCATTGTGCATATCACACATATTGATAAGGCTGTGGGACCCACCATGAAAATAAAGCAGGGCCTGAAGGAAGTTTTACAGTCAGTGGTTTGCCAATTGTAGTGAAGAAACAATGAATAAATCCATGGGAGGGGAGAAGTCTGTGGTGGTTCTCAATCTGTTTATAATATGGGTCTTATTTATAGCACGCACCAGAGAGGTCCTGCTGCCTTGCATAATTATGCTGGCAGAAATTGCCAGTGTAGATGCTGTTTTATCACAGTACTAGTGTTCAGATGAGCATGGCATCCCACCAAAAACTGCGAGGTATAAGAGCTATTATAGCTGCATCCACATAAACTGCTTTACCCACATGCCACTGAAACAATTCCATGTAAAGGGTTCTGAAAGCCTTGCTTTACTCAGGGTCAAGGGAAATGAAGGATGCAGGTACAGGAAGACAAATGGGGTGGAGTCTCATGTGCAGGTGGGATACATACTAAGTACTCTTGTGAATACTTTGGCACTGCCTCCATCTGGAATTACACAGGTGATCATGAGTAGGTTGTGGCTTCACCCAAGACCAAGCGGCTATTAAATCTGATTGTTTCATGGTGTCTGGTTATACTTGAGGTGATGGTACCCCCTCATGCTACAGCTCAGAACAAAAGCCTAGAGATGCTGAATGAGTTACAGAGAACAGATTGGACATATAGCCATGTCTAGGGGATCTAGATGATTCCACAGCCAAAAACCTAACAGGTTTTTTAAAGGTAAATATAAAGTAAATCCAAATAAATCTACAAACAAAAGCTTTGCAACTGCTCCTACCCCATGTGAAGAGCTGCACATTGCACCAGCCTCTGATCTGATCCTGGGTTGCTATTCTCCTCAACATTGCATCAGCTGCTAAATCTGAGAAATTGAGCAGTCTAGATTAGAGATTTGCTAGAGAACATANAGAGATTTGCTAGAGAACATATGGTTGACACCAGCATTATTTCTAAAACCAAAAACATTTTCACAGATTTTCACAGCCAGACCAGAAAATTCGGGTATGGGCAAAGAACTTGTTTTTCAGTGAGCAGTGCCGTGAAGAAAAGGTACCAAGGACAATCTGAAGATTGCAGTCACACTTTTAACAGTGTTTATGTGGTGATTAATCAGCTGGATAGCAAGACACTCCTTTTTCAGTCTTCCTTTGGGTGTTATCATATGCCCATAATATATTCCTTTGAGTTAAATACTAATCCAAATTCAGAGAAAGATAGATACAAGGAGAGTTCAGACCTCCATCCCTCCAAGCCCAAGTCTCCAAGCCAAGCAGCTGGATGGTCACTGACCACTCATTCCCTGTCCCAAAAAAGGAAGCCAGAAGATGTGCCAAGCTCTGCTCTAAATTGCTGCTGATGCCAGGAAAGCAAACAAGCTCTAAAGAGGAGCAGGGTAGTCTTCCTCACACAGACAGGAAACCAAAACCTGTTTGCTTCCATTGCTTTGTATGGTACACTAGCAGATCTGGGAGCTAATCATTGTCACAAAATTTTGGAAATGAATGGGTGAAAAAGTCACATTTCAGATGAATCACCCATCAGGAAAAAAAAAAAAAAAAAAAAGCATTGAGGGAAAACTGGAAGTTTTTACTGGTGTTATTAGAGAAATNCCAGCAAAACAAAAGAGACTTTTCAACAGAGTAAAGCAAGCGACTTAAACCAGAACACACTTCCCTAAAGAAATTTCCTCTCTTTATCTAAGAAAGGCTAGCTTTGGATATCTGACCTAATTCTAATCAAGGGCAGAATAGAGCTAAATGCCATATCTTGGCAGAAGTTCTTTTTGAACAACAGTGAGACATTTTATTGCATTCAAATATTGTTGTATATATCAGCACCTGCAGCACGTGCATATTTTAAGGTTTATGGTTTTATTGCTTTATTGTGGATTTCCTGCTCTTTCTTTATTGAAAGCAGATAGCTGTGATTTTTCACACCTGTTTTAAAAATACATGCAATGGTTGTCACATTTTAGCACTTCAGATGCAAGAATTTCAGCTTCCAGTCTGAAAATCATCTTGCAGATTTTACCCTGCAATCCCATTTAGAAGTTTAAAACACAAGTATTCAGCCCAGAGTGGCTGGCAGTTTTTCCTTACAGAGGTTTGAAAAGCCATTGAGCCACTCTTTGGAGATTTTCATTTTGAGGAACTGTGGTGCATTTTACCTGTTATTTTTCTTTACATATCTCACTGCTTTCAACAAGAGACTTAAGGAACCCAGGTTTGATACCACTGAGGAGAAACATTAGTCTAGAATTATTCAGGATCTGCCATTTTGTCAAAAAGATTTGTGATGTATTCCTATTTTAAGCTAAACTGACATTGGATTAAGAAAAATCTAATATTTTAAAATACTAAACTGCTAGCTATTTCCTCCACAGCTTTGGCTTCTGTTTAATAGGAGGAGTTGAGCAGATCCATACTCTTGCTAAAATAGGGGCAGAAAATCTGTTTTTCTGAAATGGATTATGGGGCTGTTGACATGTTGCCTGTGGCCATGGCAAAAATTACTACTCAGCTTGTATATATGTTAAAGATAAATACATGAATTTTTGGCATTAAAAGTAAAATGACCTCATGCAATTTAATACCAAATTGCTAATATCAAAATACCAAGTAAATCTTTACTAATACTCCTAAATTATCTTCAGATAAAACAAACCCACATTCTGTTGGTTTCAAAAGAATGATTTAAAGAAAATGAAGCTCAGTAGTGGAAGGCTAAAAAAATACTACCCTGCCTTCTCTTTTAAATCAAAATCAGCCATGGCATAATAAAAAAAAAAAAATATTGTAATGACACCTTTCTAGACACTCCTAACACTCATTGATTGTTTCTATCAATGAGCACAGCCCCTTGAACAAAACCTAACTCTAACTTCAAGCATAAGGTATTATCCCAATGGTAGGAACCACCATTTATGAGCTCTCATGTTTGAGTGTGTAGATATCTAGGTTATAGTTTCTGTCACAGACTGAAAATATCGTCCCAGTGTAGTTCTGATCTGAGCTAGAGCTGCTCTGTCTTCCCACCAGCAGCAACCTGAAAGAAAAAAATAGATGTAAAAGCCCATGATTAAAAAAAGCTGGCACAGCTTTGCTATTGCTTGTCAAACTGAGAAGACCCTGGAGAGACTGGGACAGAAATTCAAACACACTTACGAATGATTTCTGATTCCATTCAGCAGAAAAGAGGAAAAGAAGTGAGAAGTGAGGAAGCCAAGCATGGATGTCCTACATTTTCTGATGGCCCAAAGCAGTTGCTGCTGTACTGACTGTGACCCGCTGCAAAAGCACAGCCACGTACCACCCTCATTCTCCAGCACCAGAGAGTGCAGGAGAAAAGAAAGGAGCAAATCATGCTGTCATGAAGCCTTCTCACAAACACTCTGACTGTAATTTGTTGGTCTGACCTGCTTTGCCAAAGTGAAAATTTAGGTTATTACAAGCGACGCGCAAACTGCAGGCAGGAAGAGGAAACACCCATAGAGTGTCCTTGTGTCCTTAGGGGTGCTCTCTGAGATAGGACTGCAATCCAGGGAACACTTATCTTTTTTTCTTTCCTTTTTTTTATGACCCGGGTCTCAGGTCTATACTGTGAGTGCAAATATTAAAGACCACAAGAAACTGAACAGAAAACCAAAAGTCCTACACTTAAAAAGGAACTGTGCTGGCTGGCCCAAGCAGTCACTTAAAAATACAATTGGGACAGGAAAGACACAGCATGTGAGTAGACTGTCATGAACAGCTCTATTTAATGCAGGGAAAGAATGAAAAACAGAGGTTTTTAAAATAGCCAGGTCAGATATTCCCTTACCAAAAGGATCCCACAGCATGCTCCCAAGGTGTCCCATGCCAAGTGCCAGAACAGGGCTGGGGTTACCCCTCCATCCTCTACTGTTGAAGCTCAGCACCATGTCTGGCAAAGCACACCGTGTGCTATGGGGCTAAAGGACTCTAGTGCCAGGCAGAGTGCAAGAGGAAGCCATAGGGCTCCTAAAGAAAAGAGTAAGTTTCTGTCTATAGACCCAAAAATTGGATCAGTCTACCCAAATCCAGTGCCTGTTCTCAGGAAAAAACACTTCCTTTTCTTCTGATATTACAACCTGCCCATTCTTCCACATGCACTCAAAAAAGAGAAAAGTTGTGGGTGAACGGATGTGGTTTTGTTTCCTAAGCTGGCCTTTGTCTCTTTAATTCCCTTATTTCCTTTTCAGAAAGAACATTTTCCCTGTGTTACTTAAGACTGGAAAGCATAGAAGAATCTTCATTTCAAACAATACTTTTGGCTACAATACATGTATTTTGTAATTGCATTTGTTTTAAATACTGCCTAGCTAATCTGGTTATATCCTGGGGCCTTTTTCCCTGGTTATAGCTCTGAAACAAATGATGATTTATTTTCTGGTTGTTGCTTAAGTGCATATAGATGTGATTGTCGAAGGAGCCTCATTTGTCTTTATTCAGGTCATTCGGTAATCAGGCACAAGAAACTAATCAAAGTGACTAAATGATGTCAGCTGACTACAATATTATTTTCCAAAAACTTTTCAGCAGTGCTCTGCAGCTGTATGTAAGTAACCTTTCTACTGGGAATTGATGTCTTCTAGGGTTTTGTGTTTTGGAGGAACATGTGTTCAGGGACCTCACCAGCTGCCTATGGAAACGATTTTGCTCTTAAAGCAAAAACATGTGTCAGGCCAAGGTAAGGGAAGCATTTGAAAAAAAGAAAAATGTCTTTAAAAGTGATGCTGAAAACTGTCAGCCAGCCAGCCATGCACCACAGGAAGTGGTAGTGGATTAGAGTTCCCCCAGAGCTACAGGAAGGGAGGGCACTCTGCAAAGGGATTAATTTCCATTCCTAACCTGTGAAGGCAGGAGGCAAGAAAATAGAGCTACAATTAGCAGTTTGGCAGAGGCTCTGTTTTGACTGAACATGGCCCCACAGACTCATAAGCAATGTGCCAGTTCGGTTTGCCCACAGCCAGCTTCCCTCGGTGCCATTGATGTCAGCACTTCCCGCCTGGGTCTGCTCCTGCTCCCCAGCAGCCAGCCAGTGCTTCTCCCACAGGGCCCCATCAGCCCTGGGGGAAGCCTTGCCAAACCAGCAGAGCATTGCCCAGAGCTGGCACTCTGGGTTTCTAGCAGCCAAGAGAAGGCTGACAAACAGACATTAAGAGCTATAAGATGGGCAGGATGGCAAAGCAGAACAGAAAAGCCTGGAGGTGTCTTTCCGAAGACCAAGGTCTTTGGATTGCTAGAACAGCCCTGTGAAGCACAACACTGAGCAACGAGTTGGAGCTTTCAGTGCCTACACAAAATAAACACAGCAGTGTGCAGGTGTTCTGATTAAATGTGGGGGTGGGAGGAGAATCCATGTTGCTATAAATTCACAAAAGTATTTGCAAAGCATGTGCAATGTCTTGCCCATTCTTCCTCTTGCAATGTGCGCCTGTGTAAACAACATACATGCAGATCCCATACACTCTACTTGTCAACCTTGCTCTTTGGTGATGCTCTTACAGCAGTGGATATTATCAGAGGTTAATGATAAGCCGAGTATGTAATGTATGAATGTAATCTCACACTTCCAAAAGGGGCCAAAACAAGAAAGATTGTTATGTCTGTCATATAAGTAACATATGTGTCAATGATAGAAACAGTAATAAAAAAAACTTGGCTACTATACCTTCAGGAATACTTATGGACTACCAGTAGTAGGAGAATAAAAATAATAAATAACAAAAAAGTACAGTATCATCTAGATATTACTTTCTAAGCTGACATCAAACAGGAACATCAAACATGGAAGGGATATAAATTAGTACAGTTTGCTCTCCTGAAAAACTGTATCTGCACAGTAGTACTAGTAGACAACTCCCACAGACACACACCCTGGCACCTGACTTCACAATCCAGTACCTCCTCAGCACCCTCTCTTCTCCAGCATTTCATCCTAATCACCATGTCCAGCTAGTCCCTTTCTCACCCTATGCCCCAGCAAGTCAGCCTCCCCATCTGATTTCAGTCCCTCTGCCTATATCATAGTTCTTCTTCCAGCCTGGCTGGGTACAAAGGACAGAGGACTCACAAGAAAGAGAGGTGTGCCCACCCCTGTTGACCATGTAGAGACCAAGAAGTGAGAAATGAGCATCACAAAGTCTTTCTGGCAGCATCCCTGAAGCCTGAGCCTGAAGCATGCAATGCCAGGTCTATCCAGCACAGGAAGCTGCAGACGTTCCAACACACCACAAAGATTTTCATTGCTAAATTCTTCTGAGTATGAACAAATTGCAATTTGTCAACTGTTTATGACTTGGCAAAGCATGACTGGGTTTTCCCTAAAGGATTGAAAAACACATCTCTGACAGAAAGGCAGCTCTAGTGCCAAGCCAAGAGCCTCTACTCCAAAGCTCCAAGGCACTTGAACTTCCTAAGGAAAAGGTTACTTAACCTTTTTTAGCTTTGGAAACCAGTGCATTGTTTACCCTTTGCCTTTGTTCTCATAAACAGCAGAACTGCTTTGACTGATGTTTTCAGAAACAAAAACCTGCCCAAGGCATGGAAAAGTCTCTTACATGTTGTACACAAAAGCTGGAGTTTTACTGTGGGAAACAGTATGCAGCTTGGGTAACAGAGCTGCCATCCCACCTAAAATCACAACTGCATAGCCAGTGTTAGTAGCTGTACCTCTCCCTGCCATGGGCTCCTGCTGCTCCTGCATCCAAACCCACAGGCTTCCCTGCCCGTGCCAGCTGGGACCGGTGCTTGCAGGGCTGCTCTTCCAGGCCCCCATCAGCACAGTGACTGGGACATGTGCATTCAGCAGGCACTGCTTGGGAGGCCACTGTCACCCACTGCAGAGAAGCAGACGCTGGTGACACCAAGACTTGTCTGACAGCTTTCATTTCCAGCAATCCAGTATTTCAAGCCAGCAGCATGAGGCCAGGAAGGAGCTCATGTGTCACTGAGGTCCTTGCATTTCCCCTCAGAAGACACTGTACACCACAAGCGGCGCGTCCCGACACGATTCATAGAACAAATAGCTACACTTCTTTCTTCCCCCAGACCTCTACAGACTCTCAGGGCCATAATATACCTCATAATGTATTCCCACAAAGCCTGCAATAATTCACTTGTCATAATACACCCAGGATACAGGCCAACAAAAGCAGATTTGTGTTTCATCTTACATTCTGATCTCTTAAGTTATGATAAAAGAAAACAAATTGAAATGCAAGGCACTTTTTCTTGGACCCCGTTTGTGGTTTATTATTACAATGAGCTAAACAGGCCTAGCAGAAACATTTGATCTACATAGATCAATCTTTCATGTAAGCCAAAAGACCACTTCCACCACTTAAAAGGACGAACAAAGATCAGGACAGTTCCAAGGGGTGGCAGAAGGAAGGTGCAGACCTCAAAGGGTTTGCAAAACCCTTTACAGGAGCAACTGAAGAACCCAAGAACAGTGTCTTCTCTGTTTCCACAAAGGACACAGTTCAGTAAATTAATTTTCCTTTTCCAAGAAATAATCAGATCTTAGGTTAAAGTCACATGAATTAGTATAAAAATCAGATCACACTACGGAAAAGACTCTCTTCCATACCAAACAAAAAAGCACTTGTGAAAACATATGGCAGGAACAAGTTGGCATATTGGTTCATGTTTACTTATCCTGGCAATGAAGATAAGAAGAAAATTATTTATAGTAATTTGTTCTTTATTATAGTGTTTTGCATTGCATCCCATATAATTACCATTTTACTTGTTAGCAATTTGCTGAATTCCAACTCATAACCACCTTCCTTTGTACCAGACTCTCCATTGGTGTTACTTTCCTGGAGTTGGGTACATTCTTTACACATACCTTTTGTTTTTCCCTTTTTTTCCCTTCCTTTTTTAAGTAGGTCTCCTGCACCTATTTTTTCATGCTGGTAGTAGCAAATTAATATTATTGAACACACCAGCAAGTGCTGATTAGGGTTCTAGCCTGTTAGCAAGGGGTGTCTTCTGAACCTGCTGGAGGAGTTGCACTTACACTTCTGCTCACACAGGTAGTTCCACTTCTAGTCTTAATGCATGGAACAGCCACATGAACTAAGCCTGAATGCACTGACAACCAATGGAGGCAGCTGCAAGGAGAACCATATGTCAAGGCTGACAAAAAGCCATGCACAGCATCTATAATAGTATGACAGGAAGGCAGCAGACCTTATCCACCTCTGCTGGAGGGAAACTTTTCATTCATTCTCCGGGCAGATTAGAAGAGTTGACTAAGAGAGCTGCTTCCAGCCACAGAGTCTGAGAGCACCCATGAAGTCACAATCACACAGAGGTATCCAGGAAAACGTGCAGGGCAGTCACTTCAGGGAATCTGATAGACATGGTCACTTTTTTGATTTGCTCGTATTCCCCAGACTACCTGTGTGTCTTCTCTCTTTCATTTTCAGCTACAGTGTTTTTTTCTTTTTTCTTCATCAAAGGAGTGAATGATAAGCTGTCTAGATAGGGATTCAGGTTACAGCTGGGATACTTACCCCAAGTCCTTTTAGTATGTGCAGGATGCATGAGTTCATTAGATGTCTTCACTTCTCTTAGGTTTCCTTCATTCACAAAAGTCCTGTAGCTATAGAATTGTAAGGTCTGAGGAAATAATATTTTGAATATTGTCAAGAATTATTAACTCCATTACATGCCTACATAATGCAAAGACATTGCAGGGGTAAAATTTGTGACTCCATCACCACTGGTCTCCTTGAAACATACAGGAAATCTTTATGTGTTCCTTTCCCATTCCACAATTTAATAACAGCTGACATAATTAAATCCTATAGCTACACGGTTCAGTGAATGTTCTGCATAATGGAATTTATAACAAGTGCAAATATTACAAGATCTAATTAAATTTTATATGTTGAACAAAGCTTGTGAATAAATTTTATGTATCTGAAAATAGATTTATGTGAGATGCTCTTCCATAAACAGACACATAAAGGTGAAATTTAGAATTTTGACTTCGGTACAAAATAAGCTATAGAAAGAAAGTGGCATTCACTTGGGTTTATTCAGTTACTCTTCTTTTTGCAATCATAGCAGATTTTTTTTCTATGATCTCCAGGGACTGTCTAGAATTCTAGCACAAGAACAGCTACTGGCAGCATTATTTTCCTGAACTGATTTTGTATGCTTTTATAATTCTGCTATCCCTTTAATTAGCATCTTCAGAGGAAGTTGGGGCCTGGATCTCACCATTTTGCACTAGTTTCCCATTTTTTGTAATTAATTTACAAGACCAACAGTACTAAGGAATCTGTATTCAATCACTGTCTATTGTGCATCTACAACATCAGAAGATACAGAAGAGAGTAAGTTTAGTGCTAAATAAGACGTGCATGGTCTCTGGGCAGCACATCATGTTGTATGGCATTTATTAGGAGTATAGCTAAGAATTTATTTATTCCCTCAGAGGAAAATTTTAGGGGAGAATAGATTAGAAGCCAGCTCCCAAAAAAGAGTTCAGGAGTAGACTTGCAACTATCAAACCTTAGACTCTTATTACACATGATGGAGGAGACAAACAAACATTTCTGGCTTTAGATTTAGGCATGCTTGTTATTCCCAAAACCTCTTCCTGAAAATCATTACAGATTGTTGTGATTATCTTCTCTCTACGTGAGTTTGGCTTCTTTGAGTTGGTTTGGAAAAAGATGCACAATGTGTTAAGTGTGCCTCTCGTCTTGAAAGAGATCATCTTTTTACTGACATCTTTTAATAAGTGTTTACTCAATGCATTCAATTTCTATTCGGGTGACTTAAGGATTCAAACTACACTTCTCTTCATCCATTCTGCCCTTAGACAAAAATTCATAA